>JAVTVY010000214.1:0-33926 GCA_036873755.1 Hanleya hanleyi
AGTGAATTTCCCAATGAATAAACGAAATGAAAAACAACTTTCTTTGAAGAGAGTATACCCATAACATCTTTTACGATATATATTGCAAATTAAATTGCAACGAAGATCCATTCCTGTGATTTTACCCAGCGCTTAAACAGCCCATATTTCCACATTTGTTATCGTATTACCGTATCAATCTTGACAATCTTCCCATTGGTAAACTCAATAATAATCTTCGCTGGCAACATTGCCTCTAAATCGTCATACTCCATTGGCAATGCAGAGCATGGAACTTTCGTGTACAGCTTGTCGCATGTCAGTAGCTCAATAACACCTCTAAAGAATACAATTAGTACAAAAAATAAGAAGTACAAATTATAGTAATCTCCACTGCTTAACTGAATACTACCGTTTCCTTTCCTACACCATTAAAGATAAATATTTTAGACCAAATTGATATTCACATCCTCTTCATTTATGTCGTTCCTAGTCAACATAATTCATTGAATATGGATATTTTCTTCGTGACTTTTCAACATTGAAACCCGCAAGCAATATACTCTTAAAATTCTTACTGTAATCACTTTAAATTTTCTTTTTTTACCCTTCAAAAATTATTTCAAACTTACAAAAGAACTACATTATTCCACTAATAACTAATACTTCGCTTCACAAAATTATTGCATATTTAACTATGAAGTATTAAAAAATTTAAAAAACATACTCTTCCGATTTGTCCATCGCATCAAGTTGAGTCAACACGTTAGAATTAATATCTTCTATCTGTGAAAAAAAAGTAATATCTATTCATAGTACAAATGCATCTGTATTGTAAATATAAATTACCGCCATCAGTCAGTATTGTTTATGTTTTATCAGTACATGGTCTTTCCCTTCTCTTCAAATCGAACATTTCAATGCTTGTATTATGGAATATTTAGTACTAATCTTACTACTTCACCACACCACCCATTTCCCTTTGTTATTTGTCCTACCACGAATTTTACTGATGGTTCTTCCCTTCGTAATTCGCGGGTAGTTTGGTGGGTTCAGGGTCCCTGTTACTTAAATGCATTTTGCTGAGAAGCAAAAGGAACTTGACAATGTTAGGTCCAGCACCGTCATATCACTCGTCTACATTGCACCATTTACAATAGCAAACATTTCTCCGAAACCTTTACTTTCAATCTATTTATGACAATGAAAGACTCCAGCAGTTTCTTTTCATTAGAGCATTTTCGCAACGCAATTACACCAGGACTCTTCAATATTTGTATTAAAGACCACCCAAGCCGCTCCTGGGGACCATATAGCCTTATCATTCAAAATGTCCACATCAACATGCAGCTACAGTAAAAGCAAAGCCAAAATACAGATGAAAAGAACCTATTATCATTCTCCTCATATTTACATGCCGTGCTGTATTTAGGCCTTGGAAAATTATACGATTTTTCGCCTGTATGCCATCAGGTTTTAACACAACCCTTCATATATTGCATTTACTGCAGCAATTGTACCCATTCTCCTGCGATACTCTCTGAAATGAAGTTTCAAAATTTTAATTTGAGGATTTCAGTTCTATGTTTAGCATAAATATCGATTGCTGTTAAGGCACGCCATTAAACCTTTATTATATTTTTCATGTCTTATTGAGAAAAACATGTAAATATGCACTTTATTTTGGAAGCAACTAATTTTGTCCCTATCGTCCAGCTCGTCCTTATGCATCAAACTTTTGTTCTACAAAACAACTTGATGCCAAAGGTGACATACCCTACAGACATGTATACAAATAACTTTTCTACAAAATTACAATCCCCATCACGACCTTATCGACAATCTAAGTTCATCAATAGTATCAGTGTTAAAAAACTGACAGATGTCAATTTCGAAAGCCATAAAGCATTCTTTACTCCAACAAAAAACAAGAGCTATCATTCAAAGAATATTTCTTTCTTTATAGAATTGCTTGAATTTCTCATTAAAAAAATGTCAAAATTTCTCAATATATCAACACAATAGCATATAGCTATTCAAATGGCTACTAATTATGCACCCCTATTGTCTAAAAATAACTGTACTCATGAATACGATTATAAACCGGCACTTTTAAAAAACGACCTATTCTTATCAACCAAACGCAATACAAACGATGTTCTCGCTGTGAATAATCGCTATACAAATGAAACAAGGATATTTATGCAGTTTCACTGCATTTGAAGCAAACTGCAAAAAGCCGTACAAACATATCTTTTCACATCAACATCTCTAAAAATAAGGCAAGCATTCTCTCCTCGAAATTTTGAAAAAATTACAATTTCCACATCATAGCCTTTCCCTTTTTCCACAGTAATATTACAAAGCCATCTGCTTATAGCGTATGCATATCACGCCTAACAGCAGTTGCTAGATCATATGTTAAATATAATCATTTTAATGATCGTCACATTGTTGCACAAATTATAAAAAAAAGTTATACCATCAAGTACCTCCACACAAAGATTCTGAAATTTGGCAATACATATGGCATACTCATAGCAAAATACGAACGTTGCGTGCAAGATGCAATGCATTACGTTTTCCTAACTGCTCACTAACTCCGCTTAACCCTACCTGGCCTGGGGGGCCATTATGGCCCCCCCTACCAGACTTTCTGCACTATCTCCGGAACGGCGAAAAATGGAGAGCTGAAACTCCGTGACTTTATCATTTGTCTTATTGGGGTCATTTTGAGCCTATTTTCATAACCCCCCGAGCAGAGGATCATGGGTAAATTCAAGATGGCGGCCACGTGGTGTACCAGAAAAGTGATTTTTTGTCATATTTCTTCAAAATTTCTGCTTTTCCGCAATGAAAAGTGGGCAAAAACTATTTTATTTCATATCACATTAATATTTGCTAATTTTTCACGCAGTTTTTGTGGAGAAATTGCAAAAATGAAAAATTCGGAAAATCTGACCAAAAAATGCGGTTTTTCAAAATGGCGTCACTGTGACGTCATCAAAGCGGCCATCTTGGATTTTTTTACATTTTCTGGTAGAGCTTGACCCAAGGGTATAGTGTAATAGGTTTCAGCCCCCTAGCTCAAGGGGTAAGAAAAATAATTAGGGGGGGCCATTTCGGCCCCCCCCCCCAGGCCTGGACAGGTCCCAAAAAGCCCAGGCCAGATAGGGTTAACGTGACGATACGGGTCATGACCCATATATTAAGATTCTCGTGCTGCTCATGAAGAGTCCCAATCAAAGCATAACTGAAACTGCATTATGTACATGACCACTTTACAAGTAACATTTTGGATAAAAATACTAATCAGCTATACGGATTTTTGTTTTTGCAACATTATTTTGTTTTTCCGGCTTCATTCCAAACGGTTAACCGCTTCTTTTGCAGGAAACTAGCATAGGTTTATGTTTACTATAATTGTCTCTTTGAACTTTCCGCCAATACTCTTATATGGAATAAGTCCTTTTCTTGCAGAAAACTAGAATATATTTATGTGTCCCGACGCAAAGGAAAAGAAGCCTTTCGCACCTATCCATGTTTTCTTTAATAAAGTGCATTGCTATTATACTATGATTGTCTTCTTCAAATTCATGTTAATGCCGTTATATCCGATGTCTAGCAATTGTTTACACGAATATTTTTTAATGGGGACAACTAAATAATGACTAAGCGACCACACTCGCATAATACAGTTAATGTAAAAAGTAGTCTTCGTACCAAATCCATACGTCTCCACGGAAC
Organism: Hanleya hanleyi; assembly: GCA_036873755.1. Taxonomy (NCBI): domain Eukaryota; kingdom Metazoa; phylum Mollusca; class Polyplacophora; order Lepidopleurida; family Hanleyidae; genus Hanleya; species Hanleya hanleyi. The sequence goes on from JAVTVY010000214.1 coordinate 3,727, forward strand.
AAGCGTTAACAAACGTTATTATACCACATGCATTCAAACCAAAACATAGCAAAATTTCAACTTAATGTAACTATTTCACACTAAAAGAAAGAACCAGCCCACGAATTTATCAACAATTGAAGTAAGAGTATTAAATGTACTTTCCGTAAACTCCTACAGGTCAAACAAAAAGGAAATCATATGTTCTTGCCTTTATTGTTGTTTGGGCAGTTGACGATAACTCCTTTCTTCCCCTAAACAAATCCAGTCTGAGATGAGTGCCCTTCAGTGACTGCCCAGCTTGCCCTTTCTTCCCCAATTCGACTTTCTCACCCCAAAGTTTCCAAAGTATACTACTGTTTGTTATGGCGTCAGTTATCCCCACCTCCACTCTCGTCCACCCTTGTCCCTCAAACACTTGTGAAACCTTGTTAAAAAAAAATTAATAACAGCTGTAATTGAAAAAAGATAACACTCAGCAAAACCGCAGGCTTATCTCTGGATCAGATTGCCACGCTGTTATCAACAAAGAAACGTCACACCCAATAAACTATAATTATACCCCAGTTACCCCACTTCACATGCCGTATATTAATAACCATGCTTACACCGTGATGTTCCAAATTTCTCAAATTTGGCGATACATATCGCATGCTGATAGCAAAATACGAACGTAGCATGCAAGATCTTTGGCGTTAAGTTTCATAAATTGTGGCTAATTGCGCTTAACCAGGAGCTGGGGGCCGTATGAACTCGTGTACTTCGACATCCTCATGGTGTTCATATCGAAAGTCACAATCAAAGCGTCACTGAGATACATCAATCTCTAGAAAACTACTTTACCTCCATTATTATAGATTAAGAATCTGATCAGCGATACAGATTTTATATTTCTGAAACATCAGGTCTTGTCGGCATCAATGAAAACTGTTGACCGCTTATCTCTTGCAGGAACCTAGCCTATGCTTATGTATACCAGCATTGTCCTTCTGAATTTGCTGCTAATACTGTTATATAGAATAGGTCTTTGCATTATGGACGCGGATATTCTTTAATGGACGACGGCTAAATTATGAATGGCGGACTAGACCCTTGTAATTCCAATGACATTTTTCTACGTACAACTAAATTGAGCCGATATAACCTACAAGTCCTCTTTTGATGAAAGAAAATGCAAAACCCTGATAAAAAAATAACCAAGCAAATTTTCAATAAACAGGGCATTGTCCATGCATTCTGTTGTACAATACTATTAATTCTCTAAATAACACTACAAAGCTGATTTGCAAATCCAATACGTCAATTTCCCATCGAAGAAAATGTCTCAACTTTGTTACTCCCCCCCTCAATACACACAAATACCTTATTCTCCAATCTGAATAATGGTCACTCATTTTTTTTCCAGTAATATACATTGGTCAACCGTTTCTTCAAAATATATTCAAATACTCAATCTACAGTATCAAACTTTTGAGACATAGTTAATAGCTTACTTAATTTTATATTCCAAGTGCATTTTTCTTTGTCATGTTGAGCGATCACTCGATGCAATTCTACTTACACGGGAAATTCTTCCATTAATGTTAACCCGTCTTGGGGGAATCGATGCCAAGACTTCGGGAATTGTCACAGTTGGCGGATTGTGGAATTCCAACTCTTTCTGCATATCCACTTTGAAGTGTGATTTTACCGGCAATTTGAAGACCTGCAAAATTCATTACTCATTTCATAGTAATTGCTCTTCACTCAGCAAACATTAACACTATCTTCTCTGGCCATATTCAACCCGGGAGTTGTGGGAGGGGAGGAAGTGCTCCCCTACATATTTTTCCTATCGCAAAGGATAGAATCCTGAAACTTACCACATTGTATCTTTGGGTGAAGCTCTAAAACAATGCAAAAAAACTAACATTGTCGTCATTATTAAGTGACGCAGACCTTTCAATAATAACATTTTTGGACAAATTTTCAGTAATGATTATTGAATATTTCATTTTCATTTTTTTTCTCCAAGAATGGATCATAAATTAGTAAAAAAATCATCCGATATAAAATAAAAGGTTTACCCACGTTTCCATACAGAAAACGGAAAACCAAAACAAATGGCCGTAAACATCACTTATGGTACTTCATACGGCCACTATTTTCAATTTACCATTGATCAACTCGGGGGTCATGCAAAAACATTTAAATAAACAGTCGCAAATTAAAAAATCAAACAGACTTGCAGATTAAAGAAATCTTCTCCACAAGGATTAATTGGTTCAACGTTCTGGCCACCACTAAATCTGAATAACAAAATTTCCCTTCTTTATTTTCTGGACAGGTCGTCATGTAATGAACACAGGCACCTGCATCCAATAGCCTTGCATCATTTTTTCATGGTACCCTTATCACCATTGCTTTCTTCTTGCATGACGATCGGACTTTCGTCATTATCATTGATTAAGATTACTGATCAACGATACGGATTTTATATTTTTGGAACATCAGGATATCTTGTCGGCATCTTCTCGCCTAGTATCATTTGCTAAATCCTGTATTAGATGTGAAGATTTTAATCAACCTCACAAAACATTATTGCACAAACTTATAAAACAGGGCTATTCCATGAACTGCTTCCACTCAAAGTTTTTCAAATTTGGCGATAAATATCGCATGCTGATAGCAAAATACGAACGTACCATACAGGATCTATGGCGTTACGTTAATCTAATTCCGCTAGGGGCCGTATGAGCCCATGTACTTCAAGATCCTCATGGTGCTCATATAGACATCCACAATCAAAGCGTGACTGAGATACATCATTCTGTAGATGACCACTTGACAACGATTATTATCGATTAAGAATACTGATCCGCGATACGGATTTTATATTTTTGGAACATCATGTCTTGTCGGCATCGTTGAAAACTGTTCACCGCTTCTCTTGTAGGAAACTAGCCTATATTTTTGTACACTATGTTTGTATTTTTGAATTTGGTACTAATACTGTTATATGGATATGGAATAGGTCTTTCGATTATGGACTCAGATATTCTTTAATGGACTACGGCTGAATTATGAATGACAGACTTGACGCTTGTATTTCAGCTGAACTCGTTGGCCACATGTTAGCGTACTGACAACCAATCCGACCAATTGGTCTAACTACTGCATTTCCCGCAATTGGATATTAACGATTTCGTCTGTTATAAGCTTTCATTCGAGTTACTTCTCTATAATAAACCTGCAACTAATTAAATGCATATAATTTTTCTAGTCCTGTGATCATTTGTACTTGCACATACCGAGTAACTGTTTTGAAAGGTTCAATAAATTTAAAAAAAGAAAGACTTCTTTCAAGTACTTGGTTTATACTACAACCCTTACCATTCATATTTGCGAAAATCAGCCAATCTCGTTCCGCATTTCTGCGCCTATTTTCAATTAAAAAATATATATGGAAAAAATTATTTGTCTACTATTCCATTCTTTACTATAATAGGGTTAGGGTTACGTTAACCCTAACCCTAACCCCTAACCCTAACCAATATGAACCGTAACCCTAACCCTTAACCCTAACCCTTAACCCTAACCAATATGAACCCATACTGACCTCTAATAACAGTATACCAAATATAAAGTTCCTCATTTACTGAACCAAAGTACATGTAATAGGTAAATAAGTCGTACAGATTGGTATACATTAGTAAACCAAGCATTTGTCTACAATATATCGCTTTAATACCTCGTCGAAACGATTCCAACGCAATGCATGAACAGAGTACAACTTCTCCGGTAACTTTTTGGTCGTTCAACGAAATTCTCTAACCCTAACCCCAACCCTATTTTGCTTGTCTTGCATAAAGAATAGACCCTATATCACGGATTCAGTACAACTGTTCATATATATACCAAGGAAGTCTAAAAATCTCAAAAGTTTCATGCAAGACACATACAATAAGTAACTACTTGTAGAGAACCATTCAACCAGGAAGTCAAAAGGACCAAATGTATTGCACGCAAAATGTTGCCGACTAAAGGTCTCACATAACGGGTCTACCAAAAATCTGCTCTACTGTCTATAGTATATTATGCATATAATATCTACTTCGCAAGACAAACTCATTCCACATCAGTAATTATCGCATGTAAGCAAGCTAAATTTTCAGAATTGATGTAAAAATATGAAAAAAGACATACGTACTTTGGAATGTTCCTTCATCCACAAGCTTCCCTCTGAAGGTACTTTAAAATTATGTAGCTTCACATACTTGCCCTTTTCAAACTTTCCATCCAGTTTATTTCCCCAATACACAACCTGAAAAATCTGCCCTTTGAAATCTATGCCATAAACTTCCTTAGTTTCCCTCGATCTATTGGCTGGGTCCAAGAGCACCTTCAAATCTAACTTGTCCATGGTGAAAAAGTGGGAAGAATGGACTGTGCATCGTCTTTTTATACCGTTTTCCCCAAGCAGACGGTGAAGTAAAAGGTTACATAATTCATTTGCTTAAGTAACATGCCAGAAAACCACCACGTTCATGTAGCTGTTCCAAAATTTCTATTGGCCAAACAACTTCATTCTAACTGGTATATTATGTAATACAACTCTCATTTGTGTACGAAAAGATGTTCTATTACCTTGTCAATGACTCGTTTATGGAAACCTCAAGGTTCATGTAATAGTTATCGCCTGAGACAGAGGGGTTCATGCAGAATGAACACTCACACCAGTCCGATTTGAATACCGAGATCGCGAAGCGACCGAGGTATTTAAATTGGACTGATGTGAGTCTTCATTCTGCATGTACCCCGATGTCGAAAGCGATACATAACTTACACAATGGCCGTTTTGTGTAAAACATCATGGGTGTTTCAGGACAAACAACACATATGCATACGAAACAAAACTTCCACAACCCGTTCGACTGGTCCGCAACTCTCACGTTTTCGTTACAAACATTTGTGACAAACACATACATCTAATCAATATATACGTATCACAATATACATTACGTGAAACGCATATGAAGCAAAATATGCAAATATACAAATTACATATCCCTATATCCATACGCATAATCTCATACCAGGCACAGAATTAACGGAATGTCTGATAGGAATTTACATTTACCGGTACACATTTGACTAGTACCCACACATATATGTACGGCAGAAAATTGATGAGTTAAGGTATACAGACGCGTCATATTTTGATTGCTTAGTCTGCAATCAACTGAGAGCAGGCGACAAACAAATATTAAATTTTTATTTGAGTCAGTCGCTGTTTTAATGTATGCATATCAGAAGGCATATAGTGTAACTCTCGAAAAAGAAATTGTCACTGGACTCGGAGAAACTACAGCAAGAATGTACGACCACGATGACGCCGGTGTCACTCAACAGAAAGGTATGTGACTTGCATCAAAATAACCCAAACTGTGAAATTTACATGGAGTATTTCCATGCAGATCCTATAACGATAGCTTGTCACTCCAACAATGGAAAGCAATTTTGTTTTTTGACTGACATTTATCAAAGCTAACTTGTGATTTAGTGAAGCTCAATTTTTATGCTGGCCCTGAGTTTTTGTTTCTCGAAATTTCTCTTGAAAGTTCAATATGAAAAAGCGTATTTAGTGGAGCTCAATTTATATACTAACATTGAGCCTGTATTTCTCGAACTTTCTTTTGAACGTTCTTTTTCAAAAGGCTTATTTTCTTTTGTATCATTTTCATACAAGTTGTCTCCCGTCTCACACTTCAACGCACATTGTTCGTTCTTTCAATAATTAATCTTAAAATGTTTGATACATCACTTGAACATCGGCTACAGGTTAGTAAATTATTTTAACACTCACTCACTTATTTCTATATGAACGCCTGCTAATCCCTGAAGGCGATTCACACGGAAGAATACCCCATGTCAGACAGAGAAATCAGTATGTGTGTTGAAACTAGGCAGGTGTTAATGTCAAATATAACCCCGGATTTCATCGGTATGAACACCCGCTTCTTGCTATGTGAACACCTGAGCACAAGTGAAATCCATTGTGGGCCAAGTCATTACGGCAAAAGACCAACCCCGGTTACACAATAGAGTCAGTGTTTAAACTAGAGCTGCGAGCAGCTATGGGTCCGCTTCCGAAATTACGCATGATAGACGATCTTGACTATCCTGACAGACACTTTGAATATTCAATTCAATTAATACTAATTTTAATTCCTGAGCATGTATTTCGTCACATTCCTCTTCCACGTCCGTTATTGAAAATTCAACAAATTTGATTGGCCGCTGGCAGCCATTTTCTTTTACGGTGCAACATTTCAAATAGAACTTTGGGAGTCCCGAATCCATTCGTTATTATGTACCAAGTTTCGTGTTGATTGTATTATTGGTTCCACAGGAGTAGAGTTTAGAAGATTTTTTCAAAACGGAGTAAATGCAAGATGGCCGCTGAATGCGCTTTTAAACTACTAAATGTGAGTCAATATATTGTTAATATACCATCCTCTGCGCATTGCGCCGCAAGGTCAATAGGGCTCGAAATGCGCTTTTATACTACTAAATGTGAGTCAATATACTGTTACTATACTATTCTCTGTACATTGCGCCTCAATGTCAATAGGGCTCGAAATGCGCTTTTATACTACTAAATGTGTCAATATACTGTTACTATACTATCCTCTGCGCATTGCGCCGCAAGGTCAATAGGGCTCGAAATGCGCTTTTATACTATTAAATGTGTCAATATACTGTTACTATACTATCCTCTGCGCATTGCGCCGCAAAGTCAATTGGATTGACTTGCGCTTTTATACTACTAAATGTGAGTCAACATGCTGTTACTATACTATCCTGTGCGCGTTGCGTCGCAAGGTCAATATGGCTCGAAATTCGCTTTTATACTACTAAATGTGAATCAACCTGCGGTTCCTATACTATTCTCTGCGCGTTGCGCCGAAATGTCAATAGGCCTAGAAATGCCCTTTTATACTACTAAATGTGAATCTGGCTAGTCTGGATGGTTAGCGTTTCAGTGTCACAAAAATATGTCCGTAATCTGGTAATGCTGCCTAAGCTGTGTTACCATAACGTAAAGCTTACAGGTAGTTTATATTCCCAGAAAATTGCTCGCGGCTCACACAGAAAAAAGTACAGCAAAAAAAATAATAAATCCGTGTAAAGTTTGTTACCGAGAACAGCTAAATATTATGCAGAGTTACAGCGTGTGTGATAATCGGTTTTCAATAACAATATACATATATGTGTTGTAATCCAGTACTCACGTGTGTGTTCAATCTCCTGATAATTCCATAGTTTTACAGCATAGAAATCCAGTCAGTCTGTTGTGGTCCTTCGGATAATGCGACACGAACTACAGTCCATTTCAGCAATATATGAAACACATACATACAGCCTGCATCTCACATGAATAAAACACAGAGAATCCTGAATGTTCGTTTATACACTTACTCGTTATAATACTCGCCACATTTCACTCTCTACTGCCTGGTATCTCTACACGGTCATAACGGGCAAACCTGAGTTGCGAAATGTTTGAAGTGATCATGTCAGGCTGGAACTCCCCTATTAATATTGCAACATACCATGCAAATGGCATTTTCAATTTTACATGTCTGTTTTACGGGAATTCCCCTGCGAGACCCCAACACCATTGTAAAACTGCGATACCACTATTTGAGAATAGCAGGAAAATTATTTCAGCTAGGATTATACTAAATGGAGCAATAACGTTTAGCTATGATAATATACAGTAATAAAACAACTCAGCATTTAATGCGGGACATCTAACCTACATAGTTATCACAGACGAATAATCCGTCAACTCGCAAATTTGGTAGTTAGATTTGAGAATTGCTGGGAAACTATTGAACCTAGGTGGAAACGGCTAGCATTTTTCCGAAAGAGCAGCTGCTGCACAACGCAAATGCAATGCTGTACCTCCCGTACTCCCGTGCAAAAGTTTTGCATATTCATGATCGCCATATCAGATAACATATATTTCGTCACTTTTCCCGTCCAAATCCGTTACTTCAAAGTTCGACCATTTTGATTGGCCGATGGCGGCCATTTTTTTTTACGGAACAACTTCTTTTATTGAGATTTTAAAGACCCCGATCCATTGATTATGTGTACCAAGTTTCGTGCTGATTGCATCGTTGGTTACAGAGGAGTAGGGTTTAGAAGATTTTTTTGAAAACGGGGTAAATCCAAGATGGCAGCCGAACCCTGAGACCAATCACAATCAATTTTCAATATGCACCAGATCTCCACATGTCTAATATATGTGTGAAGTTTGAGGATGATTGACCTGGTGGTTGCTGAGATTTAGCACCCGCAAAATCATGGAGAATAATAATAATAATAAGAATAATAATAATCCGAACAATAATAAGAAGTCTTCCGATTTTCATCGGAAGCCTTAATAATTGAAAAATCACTTACAACGTACTTTTTCGCAGTACCATTATTCACGTTATGTCACCCTTGTAATATATAAAACACCTCCCCACCTCCTCACACTTTTACACACACACTGTCATTTGCAAATTTCATTGTGACAACTACAAACATGATTAATTTTACACACCCTGACATCAGTGTTTCAATATTAAGAACTCATACGACCCCACTGAAAATCATTGTCCTCATTGTAAATCTGCATCTACATATCTCCATTTGCATGTCCGCACAACTCCCAGTACCCGCTTCAGCCGAATGACATCCAAATATTTGAAAGCACTAAGTGCAAGATCTTATTTCTCTTATATTACAAATATCTAAATATACAACTTATAAGATCAATAGATATAAAAGTTTTCCAGCTGAATAGCATAATCAAAACATAAGTCACCACATTCAAATATTTATTTCCCAAGACGTTGCAACATTGCTCAACAGAAAAAAACCTTCAACAAGTTATTACTACCTATTTTTATAAATCTGACCAACATTATTTTCTGTAAAAAAATTAAATAGAAAACAATAGACTTTTAATACTTTGATGGAAATTGGCAGTCTATATTTCGCTATAACGAGACGTTCCGATTGCCTTTAATCCCAGGCATACATGTACGTCAGACGATCACATGACGTCGCGCTTTGTTTTCAAACAAACAGCCTAGCCAGCGCGCCGCTTGTTATAACGTGACAGCAAGGCCAGCTAATTTAGACGATTTTGTGCAAATAAGTCAAATTTATTCACAAAGTGGTCGCCAATTTACATATCCTAATCTGTTTTCTGCAAATCTGTATTCAAATTACTGAAGACAACAGAAGGAAAGACCATCATATTGTACCAACAATCTCTAGTTTTATTTGAAATTCTGTCCAGGCTAGAAGCGTGTCCCTCCAAAATACGCTTTCCATCGTTGGTATAATATTAGTTCTTAAGAATGCTGAACCAACTCCTATTGGGTCTATATTCTTTGGCATAAACATTTTCAAAATATGACCCCACTTGGAATTATCAGCTTGTAATATCCTAATCCACGATATATTTTGTGCCCGGATTACATATTAACAATAGGATTATATAAACCGCCATGTTCAAGTGGTTTAACAGAAATTTTTCTCAAAAATTTATCAGGTTTCGAGTTCCAAACAAATTCAAAACAGCGTTTCTGGAATTCTTTTATAAGTGGTTCGGGTGGGTTTGGAAGAGAGGAAAATAGATGGTTGAGTTTCGGCAACAACAAGCCAAATGACATTTCGTCCCAGTGGAGTCAATCCTATTTTGGACCATATCTTTATGAGTATGACAATATCTTTTAATTCATCTTTGTATTTGTTCAACCTTTTCGGCCAAATTGTTTGTAAACAAAAGACCTAATAGCTTAGTCACCTTGTGACCAGTCTAAATTCCATTTAGTACGAAACCACTGAGAAAATGTTGATACTTGGCATAAAACTGCAATTTAAAAACCAATCATTTTAGATTTATTTCTCACGCTTCTCTACTAATTTTCGGCCCATTTCAAGGCACCCCCTCGTAATTATTGAGGGTGGAGAGACGAAGTAGTCCTTGGTCTCCGCTCTTTGAGACATTCCGTTCTTTGTGCAATGCGGGGGTATAGGGGGAGAGGCAAATCTTAATAAATTAATATCCTATCAACGTTCTCCAACAATTGAATATTAATAAGCGTCAATCCTTCCCCCTCCGTGTCATTAATCAAAGATCTTTTTTTTATATATTCATAATGGCATTCCTTGAATCAACTCAGAGTCGCTTTCTTGTACAGAATTTTTCTTAGTATGCATGGCGTTGATATTCATTTTGACCGCCATGAAAATCTTGTACCGACAAATACCGTGAACACAAAGCTAGGAAAAAATGTCGACTTGTCTCGTTTTGGTGTAGTCATGCGCAGTCATGTACTTCGCTCTATCGCTCTATCGCCATCGCTCTATCGCTCTATCGCCATCGCTCTATCGCTCTATCGCCATCGCTCTATCGCTCCATCGCCATCGCTCTATCGCTCTATCGCCATAGCTCTATCGCTCTATCGCCATCGCTCTATCGCTCTATCGCCATCGCTCTATCGCTCTATCGCCATCGCTCTATCGCTCTATCGCTCTATCGCCATCGCTCTATCGCTCTATCGCCATCGCTCTATCGCTCTATCGCCATCGCTCTATCGCTCTATCGCCCTATGGCACGATGGCGAAGTGACGATGGCCCCTCTCGGCCACCGTAGTATAAAGCTATGTGGACTTACTGCGCTGGATATTGCTGATTTATTCTGACGTTACACGACGTTACATGACGTCAGATGAAATCCATGTAGGTCTTCATTAAGAATGCGGAATTTCTACCTGGTCGACGGCTAACTACTGAATGTCGGACCTGGCGGTTGTATAAGCCAGTGACAAATTCCTACGAAGTGGGCTACAGATTGCAAATTGTCCGGTAATGATTCAGTCAGTCCATCCGAATCCTTGCCAAATAAGGAGAACCGTTGAAATTAGAAGCTTGATTTTTGGCATGAAGGTGCAGTAGGGGACTGTTACCAACAAGTTCTGAGCTGACCTACTTTTGATGAAAATTTCTGGTGATTTTTGATGAAAATCACTGGTGATTCATCCTAATTTAGGCAGGATTTCAACTGGGGGTGGAGATTTCCAAGAGTTCAGTTTGCGTCGGAGCCCTAATGCCTACCCTACTTCGTAGGGCCTGTGATGTTAGTCACACTGCTCATGTATATTAACCACGTGGAATCAGAATGGAATAATAAGTAGGCTACAGATCGCAAATTGCCGGTAATGAGTGAGTCAGTCAGCCAGTCAGTCAGTCAGTCAGTCCATCCGAATCCTTTCGTCGGCAAAATAAGGAGAACCGTTGACATTAGAACCTTGATTTTTGGCATGAACGTGCATTAGGGCATTGTTACCAGCAAGTTCTGAGCTGACCGAATTCTGATGGAAAATTTGATTTATAATTATTTTTTATTATTATTTATTGATGGCTCAGCGAGTGCACTGTCATGCCCATCGGGAACCCTTGGCTGTATGTTTCACTGTATATATAACACAGTACAAAACCTGGTGGGATATGCCATCCGTAATTGTTTTGAGAGCTAGAGGTCACAGCAGTGTAGCTGGGTCACCCCCAATAGGCCTATAAACAGATCAGAACTAACAGTCTGATAGACTTGGGATTCGAGAATGCAGTTAATACTGCCATGGTGTAATAATTAAATTGTTCTTGGAGGTCAGAGCAGGGGAGACAAAACTAAACAGATCTGTCTGGGAGTTAAAAAAAATATCACAACAGATGGTACCGGTATTACATTTAACCATCGACAGTGCATATTCTATGAGTTCACATGTTGACGTCTTTATTAATTTATTACCGTTCCATGGGGCATTTGAACAGCTGCCGTTAACTTGAGACACACGCTTTTGCTATATACACACATGTTTTGATTAACTGCTAAATTATGGGAAACGAAATTTAAAAGATATGTAAGCAGTATTAAGACGCTGTATTTAAGATGCTAAGTACAATCCTCAAATTCTACATTCATCAGATTGCCGATACCCAACATGTATTGTCTCATATATCTAGATAACAACGTGATGTAGAGATGCTATTTATTCGCCTTTGTACCGGTCATGCTCAGGAGAATGACATAGAATCATTATTATCTTGTGCCGAGAGAAGGTGCTACCTTTCTACTATGGGACTATATATAACAATTTGTTGTATTGTTGGGAAAATAATGCGATTCAAAAAGTTGTTTTGGTCCTGGACAAGGGCACTGAAAACCATTAAAGAGATGTAAATGTATTTTCACACGTAAAGCCTGAAATCTACTGAACTTTGTATTATTGCCCATCTTAATATAGGCAGGACTTCAACTGGGGGTGGGGATTTCCAAGAGTTCAGTTCGCGTCGGAGTCCTAATGCCTACCCTACTTCGTAGGTCCTGTGACGTTACACTGCTCATGTTTCAACAAAGTTTGCATGATATCTTTGGAAAGTGTAATTAATGCTTCGAAGGAGATTTTGTAGCATTTTGCTGATGGACTATAAAATGAAATAAGAAATTAAATTAATTAAATACTTTGGACTTGTTGAATCACAAAAGAAGTGTTTGCTGAAATTACAATTCATAATGTCTATCACGGTTAAATAAGTAACTCTCATAGCGTGTTATTTAGTGTAGGGATGAGAGGAGGCATTTCACACTTCTTTTTAACCCTATCTGTCCTGGGCGATTTGGGATGTACCGCAGACTGGCGGGGGGGAGGCGGAAAGTGACCCCTATATATTTTCGCTATTGCTATTAGGCTAGAGGGCTGAAACTTACCACACTATATCTTTGGGTCAAGCTCTATCAGATAATGTAAAAACATCCAGGATGGCCGCCATGCTGACGCCACTGTGACGTCATTTTCAAAACGAGCACTTTTGGACGATTTTCGGTCAGAATTTTCGATTTTTTTGTTTTTTCTTCGCAAAAGCTGCATGATAAATTAGTAAATAATAATCTGATATAAAATAAAATAGGTTTTACCCACTTTTCCTTACAGAAAAGCGAAAATTTTGAAGAAATATGACGAAAACATCACTTTTCTGATACCCCACATGGCTGCCATTTTGAATTTACCCATGATCTTCTGCTTGGGGGGTCATGCAAATAGGATAAAAATGATCAATATGATAATCTAAAAAGTCACGGAATTTCAACTCTCAATTTATTGTCGTTCCGGAGATAGGAGCAAAAAAAACAACAGGGGGGGGGCGGAAAGTGCCCCCCCCCCCCTCAGGCCAAGTAGGGTTAATGTCCCCTACATATGCTACTTGAGCAGAAGTACGTGCACCATTCAAAGGAAGAAATTTAGTTCACATTTAGCTTTACATATACACGATATAGGTCACTATACATTTGCTTTAATGAATTTCAGGCCAGGTCTTTTGAGATAAACTTACCATCAGTCAAATACTTATGTCTGCCCCTTTATCGCGACGCTAAATCTAATTCTGTATCTCTCCTTGTCACTTTTCAGAACCGGATGTGGTTGTATAATATTAACAAAATTGATTTCAAGCCGGTATAAATGGATTTTCATATTCAGAGAACATTTAACCATAATCAATAAAACTGAATACAATAACATAGCTTACAAGATATACTGGGCAGCTCAAAGTGCAAGGTTGAAAACTGACGAGCGGGTAAGCTCGTCACAAAACGCAGAGGAACACTCCATTTTGCAGATCAACTCCCACTGTGTGATATGTACCATATCAAGAAAACTGATCGTAGATATATGAATGTCGGAAGCCATAAAGCATTCTTTAGCTCTACTACATACAAGAGATATCATTCATGGGATGTTTCTTTGTTTATAGAGTTGCTTGAATTTCTCAATAAAAATATCTATGTGAAATTTGGCAACACAATATATCAGCAGCATATAGGTATTCCAATGGATACTAATTGTGCACCCCTGTTGGCTGACCTATATCTGTTCTCTTATGAGTATGACTTTTTGCAGGTGCTTTCAAAAACCGATCCATTCAAAGCCCGTTCCTTCTCATTCAACAAACGCTATATAGACGATCTTCTCGCTGTGGATAATCGCTATATAAATGACGCAGTGAAGGATATATATCCACCTTCACTGAATTTGAAGGAAATTACAGATAGCCCTACAGGCACATCATATTTAGATCTATATCTCCATAAAAATGAAGCGGGCATTCTCTCTCGACGACTTTATGACAAAAGAGATGATTACAATTTCGACATCGTAAACTATCCCTTTCTGGATAGTAATATTCCAGTGAGACCTGCATATGGCGTATGCATATCTCGCCTAGTAGCATTTGCTAGATCCTGTGTTAAATGTGACGATTTTAATCAACGTCACAAAACAGTGTTGCAGAAACTTATAAAACAGGGCTATTCCAACAAGCGCCTCCACTCAAAGTTTCTCAAATTTGGCGATACATATTGCATGCTGATAGCAAAATACGAGCGTAGCGTGCAAGATCTATGGCGTTACGTTTCATAACTTGTGTCTAATTCCGCTTAACCCGGGGCTAGGGGCCCCATGAACCCTTGTACTTCAAGATCCTCCTGGTGTTCATATGAACAGTCACAATCAAAGCGTGACTGAGATACATCATTCTCTAGATGACGACTTTACAACGATTATTATGGATTAAGAATACTGATCAGCGATAAGGATTTTATATTTTTGGAACATCATCTTGTCGGCATCATTGAAAACTGTTGACCGCTTCTCTCTTGCAGGAAACTAGCCTATGTCTATGTATACTATGATTGTCCTTTTTGAATTTGGTGCTAATACTGTTATATAGAATATGGAATAGGTCTTTGGATTATGGACGCGGATATTCTTCAATGGACGACGGCTGAATTATGAATGACGGACTAGACGCTTGTAATAGCTATATTTCCGTTAGCTAATGTCGGGAGCATTTATGTAAAGTCTTATGAGAGAAACCTGTGAAAATGCGGATTTCTCTGAATATATGATGACTGGTGTCAGATTTAATGTATAGCAATTCTTAATTTTCCTTCTGATAGGCTACTTGGAATATTCAAGGTAACCTTGATTTTCTCTTACTTTTTAAGCAAACTAGCAATTTGGACATACCAGGCCCGGTAGGGTCAATGGACGACGGCTGAATATAACTGAATGAGGGACTAGTTGCTTGTGTGTATATATTTATCCCAGGCCTTCGAAACCAGAGGTGAACTTTAAACACTTTTTTCATCCATTTCTAATAGAAACTTATAGACGGGGTCTTCTGTAGTCTCGTCTAACGTTTCTCCAACGTATCTACGAATAACTCCTTCCACACAAACGATTCAGTGTCTTTGTCCACTTCTATATCGGGGCTCTCTGTTTCAGAGATCTGTGAGGTCGATGATTGTAATCGTGTACAAAGTCTTGCAAAATCTCTTTATAGCGATATGTCTGTTTTAGTGAACTATCTGTACATGGTATACTTGATACTTCTAATAATTCTTTTATTGTAATTAGCTTACTTCTCATTCTACGTGACGTAATGTTTAACAGCCTTCTTAAATATGCGGTCACCGATCAGTTCGTATATTCACTCTCTTTATCGATTGGTGTGGGTAGTCTTCTTCCTTCGAAAACCATCTCCAAGCCCTCTTCAATAGAGTGATGAGATTTGTTCTGTAGATGTAGTATCTGGAGAAGACGTCTATAGCTATGAGCAGAATGTTCATTCTATCCTTAATAGGTCCATACTTCATGTAAGATTCACGAGACAATGTAAACAATGGCCAAGTCTGAGGACAACAATAGGTCTAGACCCAGGGCTTTTCGACTGCACAAAGGCGTGCACAATGCATTCGTACACCAAGGTTTGTAAGTAGATCAGTTATCCCATAAATCATCGATACCGATAGGCATAACTCTACTTCTTTTAAATGTATAGCGAACGGGTTGTTTAAGACTATAGACATCTCCATCACTCAGCCATTGATCCAGTTCGGGCAAGCATACGTTATACCCACGCTTCTTCAATATCGTATGTAACTTGGCGGATCCGGCGAAAGATGCCGACTCTTTAGTATCGTAACAAACACGAGAGAAATGCTCCTTCAGTCCAAACATTCATGATTATCACGAGGGGCGATGTAAAATATCTAGATAGTTATTCTTATACAATGATGTACAGAAATTGTGTGAATGCTGCATTTAATATTGTCAATCAGAACAAAAGAAAAATAGTACAGTTCAACAACTTTTATTAATACAAGTTACAGTGGTTTACATAACAATCATTATGACAACGGTTGGATGTGATATAATTGAAAATCGTATCGGGCAGTACATCTCGAACTAGATGTAATGAAATATATAGATAAAAATTTACGCACGTGTGAGAGTTATCTCCCTGGAATTGAACCGATAAAATGCCGGGGTTTACCCGATATTTCATCACGTTGAATTAAATATCCTCTATAACGAGTTTATAAATAAAAACTGGGTTTTCCTCGGCTGACATGAAACAACGATTTGGTGTAAAACGCATTAAATATAATTGACAAAGGATCTTCTGCAAGTTGTACTTCAGTCTTTGTTTAGGATATTACCTTTTCAATGGGAGGTGTTAAACCAAAGCCTTGCCGATAAACTGCGGTAGGTCTCGGTATAATTTCACGTTCACGTCATATCCGTTGAGTAGGTAGCGATCTTGATCGAGAACATCTTGTACAATCGGGCCTTCCATTTCAAAAGTTCTGCTCTTGTTGATTTGAAAATATCTCGCCAATAAACCGGCCAATTGTCAAGATTGTGACTCGCCTGTATCTAAATGATTCCCGGAATCCTTAGCTTATAGTTGCGTTGAAAGTTGCGCCTTCTTATATCCCCTCTGAATACTGTTTGAACGTTGGCTTTGTACGGGAATTTGGCGGTTTTGGAGGTTATCAGTTTTTCCTGCATCTACTTGAGAACATTGACTGTGATAATAAGTTTACAGGACCGCGTTTGTCTTTTTCTGCGAGGAGAGTTCCAACCTTCCGCATTACCTTGACTAGACAATGAAAATTCTATCGGGGCGTCATCTGTGATTTATGAAGATGGTATTCATCCATGTCTTCAGTTCAAACGTCTGCTTCTTAATGAATTATTTGTATGGAATGGAATGTTTCGAATAAGTTGACACACAAGAGAGCATTACACACAAGTATCATACATGACAAGCATTTGGGTTCTATTTTGATCAGTTCAATTCTTTGCTTTGCTCCTTGGTCTCTATAGCTTATGACATTGAAATAACGTTTAATAAGTGGGTATACGGCAATAGACACATCCAAAATAACAAAGAGTGACGCGTTTCGGAAGCCGGTACGCGGACAAAGGAACAACCGCCTGGCGGCGATACAAACAATAATGTACACACCTGCTCTATAGAATTCAAGGGTTCATTCATCTCACTAGAGCCAGGCAATAGCCGTGCACCTGTATCAGACTGAATGACAATGGATAATTGGGAATAGTGATAAAAACGCGTGCATATTGATTATTTTATTTTCACACTATGTTAAAATTTTACTGCGTCAGGTGCCTAACAAAGGGAGCAATTGAGACAGATGTTCTATATCACTCGAAGGTTCATTCACAATCGGCAGAGCAAGACAATCACCTTAGTCTGTGGAATATATACCCCTCAAATACAAAGACCGGTGTTAAACAGAATGACAATGGATATTGTGTACAGCAAGAAAATCACGTGTACATTGATTCTCTTTTCACACGATTTTAAAAATGCACGTGGTTAAATGTTTACGTGGTCAAAAGTTCACCAGGTCAAACGTTCAGGAGGTCAAGTGTTCGGGAGGTCAAATGTTCTAGACGTCAATAATTCACGCTGTCAAAAGATTACTAGGTTAAAAACTCACGAGGTCAAATGACGTCACTTATCCTTGATGTCTGCCCCCGCATGTGTCTTATGACGCTCACTTTCACACTACTCATAATGACAACAACTACATCTCTCACACCGCTTTCGCCTCCCCCGACTCACCCCTACCCCACCCCTATACTCTGAAGGCCCACATTGTTATTAGTTCACATTACTCACAAAATGTCCAGGAAAGAGGTTATCATATATCAGCAGTTATGAAATATCTGGGCATAGCGATAACCTTATATGACACTGTTTTAAATCTCAACTGGTTTACTGAAAATTCCAAAACCTGTATAGGAAGCCCTAATTTAAAAAACATTATGAAAAAATCATCGACCAAACAAATGACCTCAAATATTATACCAGTCCAAGTCCATAATCCTAAAAGTATAATTTTCCAATTTGCAAAACCTACACTGATAGAATCCACGAGAAGAGTATTTCTATACCAGAAGTGGATGAAAACTAGTTTTCATCCACTTCTGCTAGTACATATAAGAATATTGCACTTTCTGGGACTTATTTTTTGTTTTGTTTTTTACAGTGTTAACGGTCCATAGCCACAATATACAATAGTTTTTTGGGGATTTTTTTTTTTGCAAGTTGCCAAGATGTCTGAAAAATTAAAGTTTATGATGGCGCTGTCAGTTGAGAACGTTAAATTCCGAGAACTCCACATCGACGTCGATTTCCTCATACCACTGTCGGTTCGTTCTCGGCTCATAAGCCTGATGTTTTTCCTTGATCACCATGATCTTGTCGATTATAGCTCCTCCCTGTGTGGACAAAAGCAATGGGAAATTTAATGATTCAGTCTGACCACTCAACCTGTAACCTTCTCGGTCATCTATACGCGGTAAGACTGACCCTGGGATCGTGTGTATCCATTTACAGCCTACTTTCGGCAAGTGCGAGAGGGAATTTCCAGAAATCAATACCACGTGATTTCGTCAGCCAATCAGCTAAAGTCTACCGTCGTAACCCCAACGTAACTCGCCATTTTCAAATCATGTGATGCCCTACTTGTTGAAAATTACAGATCTACCACACCTCTTGGGTGATACGAAAGTTATTCATACCTATATATTTTGTATAAGCCTAGCCTTTATCTGTTTCCGAAGTGGTTTGAAAACCTGTAATTTATGAGATTCCTCGAGTTCTCTGCCGGATGAATGCCGAACAGAATCCCGTAATATACCGGATATCGCTCCGCAATAATGGAGACTCACGATTCGCAAGCCATCTTATGGATGGCGAAGTGTACGCAAATGTCTGACCACTGTGTATAACTGGCACATGCGGGAACAAGAGAAACTTACAAACAATACATTTATATTTCAAGTTTCAACAGTCTTACAAAATAGAGCCAATGAAAATGCCATTACAAGTCTGTATATTGTCCATGAATCAATGAAGCCATGATTAGTCATTTCAATGGCCATGAAAATGCACTCTGCAGTCCATTCATTTAATGGCCATTGGATTCTTGTAGTTACTGAAATTTCAATATGCCAGTATTAGCCTACTGAGCAGGTTATCACATAGCACGAATCAGTATATCAATTATCTCCCATGTGCGATGGAAACCGGTTAACGGCAACGCATTGAATTGACGAACTAAGAACTTACCTGATCGTCAGATACCTGCTCCATGTAGAGATGGGTGTTGTTGTAGACCAACATCCTAGTGTAGCCATAGTCCAGACTATGAAACGCTGACCAGTATGGAAAACCTGGCTTGAATGGGTCATGTTTGGAGAAACAGCCCTGGAAAACATACAACAGATTACAATTGATAATATTATATGTTAGTTCAATTATTATATTTATTTACGTATTTACTTATTTATTTACTCATTTATTAATTGCTGTTCATTATATGTGAGTGTGAACACGAGGGCGCCTGTTTGTGTGATGATATTTCAAAAGTTCCAAAAAGCATAATAGTCAGAAACAGAAACACAAACTCAACAAACACTCTTCTATTCCCTTGTTATAAAGACACAGTACTGAAGACCACGGACGTGTCCGACCTAAAAAAGCTTAAAGATGTAGATAATAAGAATAGAACAACGCCACAAGAAAGGAACGTCCAGAGAGAGAATACTAATCCCCAAACAAACTGATCCGAATGCGATACCCCTTTGATCAAGATCTTTGACTTTCATGCAAAATAGGAAGTATGGTGCCATCCCACGGCATACAATCGATAGCGCACCGCTACAATACTCGCTCGCTCTTGGAGGTATAGAAGGATTATCTTAGAGGGAATATGGAAGGTTCCGTTCTAAATTCATTTTCTGTGGCGTACATATCTTCATTTTCCTTTCTTTTCTTCATCACACCGAACAATCCAATAACCATAGAACACATCAAGTTGCCGATCCAAAGCTTGCGATTGTCATTACCGGAACAGATGCAGAAAAAGATGCTGCGCAATTCTTGCTTCTGTATATTCTTTTTATCTAGAAGATATCTGATTCAGGGCTGATATATATTAGTAGTATGGAGCGTCTAAACAGGTTAATTCTTTAACATGGAAGGATGTGGACCGCCACATATGACCTTTGACCTCTATGATAGACCCTGGGTGGCGTCAGTGTGACAAAACTGGATTAATGGGAATCTTCTTGCGGGTATTTCTTTAAATAAACGAATACAGCTATGTAAACTTTACCCAGAAAAGTAAAATATGCCTAACCATCCAACTAGGAAAACGACACCCATCAGAGGAGAAATGAGTCTATATCACGGGAATCGCAGATGATTTATTGGGGAGATGCTTACGAAATCGGCAGAGGAAGAATATACTGAAGAAGGTATCCGCTGCAGCATAGGTTTGACTAGAGACACAGATACATTCCTTAAGGGTAGTATGGCATTAACCGCAACCGCAACTACATCGAATCCGTTCCCTGTACATGTAGGAGTCTCTGAAACACTTTTCTTATTATCGGACTTACGCTTTACGCGTAACCGAGTGAAATCAGTATTTAGAACTTCTGAGAATAGATACAGCACGTAAGACCCAAACAAGCACTGAATATACCAGAGACATCATCACGGTTTCATCCGGGTGGAAGTATATCTCTGAAATGTCATATGTATTTTCGCTACAACAATAGGTTGATTAGAGGTCGATACTGACTGATTCTTTTAAGAAAATCTTCTGCAGACGACACACAAATATTATAAGTGAAGCTATTTAAGCAATATACAGAACAAATACCGTAACTCCTCTCAATGCCCGATGTAAGTGGACCAAATGTCCCCCGGTGTGGATTGTCTTCTCTTGTGTGTTTCGGCACTTTCTCCCTAACCGTTAATCTGCCCATGAAACAAAACTAAGGTCTAGCAAGCGTCAGCTCCAATATTCAATATTCAGCCGTCGTCCACAAAAGAATATTCTCGTCCATAATCGAAATACCTATTTCGTATAACAGTTAGCAGAAATTCCAAATGTGTATGGAATAAAAATGACAAAACACAATATGGCTTCCTACAAGAGAGAAACGGTCAACAGTTTTAAATGATGTCAGCAACACATGGCGTTATATACACAAAATCCTAATCACTGACCATTATTCCTTATCCAGATGAATGACAAGCCGATTCCAGAGTAGGTATCTCAGTATGTTTGATTATAAGTATTCGTTAGAAGATTATGGAGTCTGTTAAAAAAGCACGAGTACATGTATATTCTTCTATCTATATCATGAGTCAATAACTGTACGTTTGATTCCAGGACGAACCTGTAACGACTTGACGGGACTGAAAGTCTGATAGTGTAAATAAAGAAATTGTTACGCAACGTATTAGAGTCCGTATTATGACCCATTCACCAAGCCTCAGTCCGTTTTCCGCTTTTTACAAACAGCTCCAAATCCTGCAACCGTTTAGACGAAAGGTATATGCAATCAAAGCCACGAGATTGATTATGACCCCGGCAGTTGGAAGGGAGAGCGGATCTTAAAGTTGATCATCTACACCGTCCCAAAAGCCCGATATATACCGTGAGAGAGCAATTTCTCAAAACCTTGAGAATGCTTGTTGGGTCTGCATGGAAGAGCTGAACTCGGTGATGGGAACAGATACAAACTCAGGGGATGAGAAAAGTTAAGAGCTGGTAGCTCTGGGATGAGAGCTGTCCGATATCTTGGAGCTATTGGAACTCTCGGTGCTCGGAGCTCTTGGGACTCTTGGAGCCCTCGAAATTCGAAGCTTGACGCTCGAGGTTCGAGCTCGAGCTCCAAGAGCTCCAAGTCATCTGAGATTTCCGAGATATAACCGGACTTCCACCCTAATGAAGCCGTGATGATGCCACCGGTATATTCAAATCAACGCGTTTGTTATTTTTATCCCCTACCATTCGCGAGATATCGGCTATTTCTGATTTTGATGACGTCATTTCCGGTTGAACTACTTTATTGGTGAAAATGCTCCTATTCTATTCTAAGCCCTCGGAGAATCCCGATGACCCAGTTTCATCACCCTGACGTCACCCAGGATCGGTCAAACAGGTCAAAGGTCATATGGGCGGCCCACGTCCTCTCATGTTATAGAGATAGGGAGAATTAATCTGGTAAGGCTATACTGCTTGCATTAAATCATATTGCAAAGTTGACATGGATATACAACACTCAGAAACAAATTCAAACTTATTGATTTTCTTAACCGTTTTGCGATGAACTAGAACTCCAACCAGAAAAAAAACATTATATTGCCTATTTAACTTACAGCTGATCCAGTGATCATATGGACTGGTGCACCAGGGTTTGTATACGGATGATCAAAGCTCCCATTGTATACCTGCCAAAACAAAACAAGAACAAAAAACTTCAAAATACAGGTGTTAAATTTTTCTTCAGTTTTAACAGGTAAAGGAAATACTCTGGAAATGGAGGTAAGAATGTTTCACTTGGCCTAATTTCACTTGAATAATCCAAACTTTTCAGACGAGATAGCTTATATATTGTTACATATCGTAACAATAAATTGGCATTGCTTGATGAAACAAAAGTCTATTTATTAATCGACTAAAATATGTCCTGAATAATTGCAAATTAGATACACAATATACATTTTTTAACCAGCCAGTGCAGGTCTATATATCCATTGTCGCCAATGACATATTTTTCTTAGTTTAACATACATTTGCATTCATAAATTTACGGAATATAACCTTTTTCTCTTCCTTCATTAGACAGCGGTTTCCCTAATCAGCTGCTTAACCCTACCTGGCCTAGGAAGGCTTAAATGCCTCCCCTACCAAACTTTCTGCGCTATCTCCGGAACGAAAAAAACCCCCAGAGAGCTGCAACTTCGTGACTTTATAGGTTATCATATTGGGGTCATTTTGATTCTATTTGCATAACCCCACCGAGCAAAGGATCATGGGAAAATTGAAGATGGCGGCCACGTGGGGTGCCAGAAAAGTAATGTTTTTGTCATATTTCTTAAAAAATTCTGCTTTTCCGCGATGAAAAGTGGGCAAAAACTATTTTATTTCACATCACATTAATATTTACTAATTTATCATGCAGTTTTTGCGCAGAAATTGCATGAATGAAAAACTCGAAAAATCGACCAAAAACTGCTGTTTTTGAAAATGACGTCACTGTGACGCCATCAAAGCGGCCATCTTGGATTTTTTAACATTTTCTGGTGAAGCTTGACCCAAGGGTATAGTGTGGTAAGTTTCAGTCCCCTAGCTCAAGGGGTAAGAAAAATAATTAAGGGGGGAGGGGGAGGGGGGTGGGGGGCAGGCCACAACAGGTCCCAAAGAGCCCAGGCCAGATAGGGTTAAGGACCCTTCAATCTTTCCGAAGAAAACTCATTTGCTTTATAATGGGGACTGACACAATACCAACTATCCACTCTGTGAATGCGACTTCCTGTATATATTGGTTCAGTTAACCAATCAACTGAATGAATTAGCACTTCCGGTTATAGTCCTATTGTGCAAGCCTCCTCTTTGTCGACCACTCAGTATTATTTTTAATGGGAAGCACTAACATGGTAAAGATTGAAACAAGCCAACTTACCTATAGTTCATGTTGTTAAACTACCAATATACGGTAGTCTAGTATAGCCGGTATTTTGTTTTGCTATATAAAGAATATAATCAGGATACTTTATGGACCATGCTAATGAGAGTAATGCACACCTTGTAGAGAGAATACATAAAGTTTGTCGCCGATTGTACTCGAAGAACAGCAGCCCAAGCAGCCATATTACTGAATACCCTAGAATTTATTGTGTACGAAATATCCATATCCAACTGCCATTATTTACTTCTCAAAATATGGTACATGGTAGAATTCGGATTTCTCGAACGCTCGTGAAGTGTATCACAACTATATAAAATATTGGAGCTGACAACATGAATGAAGCTTTTGACTCACAATTCGGTCATACACCGGCCAAAGTCTTTCATAGCTGTGTTCATGAGCACCCAGAATAATATCCACACCGTATTGGTAAAATAACGGCTCCAGGGCATAGGCATGAGTGAGTTTCATCCCAGTACGGATCTGAAGAGCACCAAGAAAAAAACATGCAATATATCCTCAGATAATCGACTGTTAGTCAGATTAACTCACTCTGTACCGAACTGATATCAACACTGTCATTAATCTAGGATACACTTATCTTTTACGTAGTTTCAAAGACAATACTCCTAAATTTCAACAAAATGCAATCATAATACATCGATAAGGCACTTTCAACCTCATGGTTTATTGATCACATGTTCGAGAAGAATGAAGAAATAAAACACCACCGGTATGTAGTACACACTGGGTATATAGGACTAGACCCTGACTATATAGTATAATATACCAATAGGTACGGTCTCTTCTTGGTCTCTCAACCGACACAAAATTATAAAAGACGCCCACTTTGCTAAGTTTATAATGGTACTAATCCTTTTGTATCGAATATTTTGTGAAATTCCACTGATCTACTATATACCGGTAACGATATTTGAGGTCTTCAAATAAGATACGCACAAGAATTGTATCAGAAATATCAATATATCTATATAACAATGTTGTCAATAATTTAAAATAAACTAGCTGTTCAAGAAATGCAATCTTTATTTCCAAGCTCACGCCGGGTTTTTTAACAGTGAGTGAACATATGCTCACGAAAACGGCACGAAACAGCGCAATATCGAATTTGCCAAGTATAATTTCCTTCGATTCGAGTGTCAAATTCTGTACGAAGTTTTATACAAACAATTTAAAATTCAGTTTGTTTAACCACGGAAATAAAAGACACCAGGATTATTTTTGGAGATCGATGGGGAAAACAACGCTGCCAATTTGTTTTTATTTTCCTATAATATGTGAATACGTGATCAATAAATCATTATTTTGCGAGCGCCTTACTAATACATGAGGAAAATATTCATCTAGAAAATCCCAATTTTCCTACGTCAGTTAAAGATAATCGTTTGTTAACGGTACAATATCACCGGTACAAAGGTAATGATAAGGTACCGTACAGAGAAGTTTAAGATGGCTGGCATGGCAAAGGAACCCATGAGACAGAGGCTATCTTAGATACAACGGAAGTGAAATCGACTCTAAGCAACAGATCAGAGCTGTTTTCTTTTCAAATGATCGACCCACGCCACCGAAGGATTTTAAGAATAGAACTGGATATATGTTGCTTTTTGAGTATTTCTCCAAACATCAACAACAGTGGGGTAACAAAGATCTTAATGTCATGCTACTCTCCATCAAAATGTCAGTTTTTCAAAATTAATAATGATTGTACTATTGAGCTTTGGGAGATGTTGAGGAATCCAAGGGAGGTAACTCACCATACTTTCATAATTTGTGCAGTCATCTCTGTCATTGTTGGAACAATACATTGGTTTATGGCCCATCGTAATAATCCACGGACGGATAGCTCTGTTCTCTGGTTTGTTCGCTTCCTGGTGAAACACGGACGAAAGGAAGCGATAACTAAGTTTTAAAGTGATAGCTTTGCATGTTCAGAAATCACTGCCACAATTAGTTGAAATTTGACCGTCAATTTTCAATTTAGGGATTACAAAAACAAAAAAACGAAAATTGACGGCGAAATTTCAATTTTTTATTGTGAGATTACAAAAACAAAATTGAAAATTGACGGTCAAATTTCCATTTTTGATTTCTGGAAACGAAAAACGAAAATTGAACTGTGAAAGGTTACAAGGATCGGACTTCTGCATACTACTATGACAACGGTACTGAACGAATTTGAAAATAGAAAGAGCTGACATGTTTTTGAATGAACCTATCCCAAGATGACTATGTTCAGCCGCAGAAGGCACCTGATGACGTCATTTGCCATGTGACATTACTTCGGGACTAGAAAATAATTGAATTTGTTGAATTTTGAAGTACCGGTAGTTTGAAAGCCACGATAATATATACCTATTTTCCAGTATTGTGGACCGTCGGTGGTTGTGTGTCCGATCAGGTTTTCCGCTATCGTACTACTACAGAATCAGAATCTTTACTTGTTGTTCACAGCGCCCTCTATGGACAAACAATCATACAAAACATATCCCCATGATTTTTCCCCTTTACTGATCCCAAACTCTGATGACGTATTATATCTCTCTCAATCACGTGAAGAATTGTGTATTCATTCATCTGCATGACACGTGAACACTTATCCAGAAATCTAAAATCGCTTAAGTAACACAAAATCAATTAAATTGTCATTGTTAACGCAAAGTACATGTGCCGCAAGGCGTGAAGTCCTATATGTAACCCGATACACCAAATTAAAGCTTGCTCTTCCGAGTGTGCCAGTCCAGGGACCTCGCGCTGGCAATTAAGTTGATGTCATGTTACATGAGGGAGGCGACAGGCTAACTGAATTGTATAAAGATCCCCACCAGGATTGTCATGGATGTTGGGG
The DNA here is from genome assembly GCA_036873755.1 of Hanleya hanleyi. NCBI lineage: Eukaryota > Metazoa > Mollusca > Polyplacophora > Lepidopleurida > Hanleyidae > Hanleya > Hanleya hanleyi. Next base: position 30,557 of record JAVTVY010000214.1, read on the forward strand.
GCCTGCAATACATCAGGGGATAGAAGTGGGATTTTATTGTCATGGATGTAGTGAGCTGACGTCATCAGGTTTCAGGACAATTATATATTCCCAACCGAATGAACTAAACGGTGCCATATCGCTGTGTACACAATGTTTTCTCGGGCGAGGAACTTAGGTATGTATATTTATCTCCCTTCAATTTTAAAACGAACAAGAGGTTCATAACCTGAATTCGGATACCATTCTGTATGGTTATTATTTCTGGTGATATTACCTGTAAATCTGCTTCGAGGAATCTGTACTGTTCTGAGATCTGCTTCACTCCAAATCCCGGGTACGGAAAATAATACTCTGTACAAAATGACAGTATGTGGACAGGTCCAATGTTGAAACTGTAATGAAAATGTTTTTAAACACTTGGTAAATTTATGGAGATTTTGTTGAGAAGGCTTCTTTTCCACAAACTCGAAACTTCTGACACTTGTTTGTCAACACCAAAAAGCCACTTGTTCCAGTTTCAATGTTGTGTCACCAAAACTGACACATTTTCACAGCATTAACGTCATTTCCATTGTTGACTTCATATGAATGCATTGCTCCCAGTGTGAGTATTTGAATAAACCAATCTAAAGTTCCCTTTTTGGAAATAAAGTTCCGCGCGCTACTTTGGTATATCTATAAAACTTCACACCGGTACTTCTAGGGCAGCCTTATTTGGAAGGATTCAGCACAGTAAAACTGAATATATTTTTCGGAATTTGCTCTATAGTATCCAACCACCTCACCCTAATATTGTGGACAAATTTCAAGCACCCATTCTAATAAATTTGATCAGCCTCTAACATCATAAGAAATTATGGAATATCTGCATCTGTAAACTTCTGTTCTAAACATTTCATTTGTAGTGATTGAATTATTAGAGGTTTAGTGTCATGACAAGGTCCCGTACGTGTTTGCTCACCTATAAAACATTTTTTCTCCATATTCGTCTGTGGGCATGGCAAATCTGTTCCGATAATTGAGGAAGTTGCTGAAATATTTAAAGCACATGACAACATAACTCTGTATTCACATAAGACAACGGATTATACAAGGAACATAAGCACAGTACCGGTACTGATACTGGTAATTGAATACGGACGTGTAATAAACACATTAAATGGTTCACATTTGAAACAAGGAAAAATGATGGTTGACGGAGTTTGAATGGGGGATGTGCAAAATACTTATTCTGCAAAATAAGTATTCGTTGAAATATTTGGAGAGGATTTCATAACATTTACCAAGGTATCTTTTAGTGACAAGAAATTACATTCCTTGACTGGATCAAAACATCACATGTAACTTTGCGCCTCCTAATATGTTTATTTCATTTGGTGTGTTTCTGTGATTCTCATTGGCTGAGTGGCTATTTGAAAGCATGGTTCCATGTTGCTTCAGAGATCTACTTCTTTGAAGTAACAGGAACGCAACTTGGTTGGGTGGTGCTTAGTTGGTTCGTCGCGATACGACTGAAATATTGTTGAAAGTGACGTTAACCCTATCTGGCCTGGGCTTTTTGGGACCTGTCCAGGCCCCCCCCAATTATTGAGCTAGGGGGCTGAAACTTATTACACTATGGGTGCACTCCAGAGATTCTTCCATTCGGCATGGAATAGACTATGGGTCCGTTTTTCGGTCACCAGTTGTCGTAAAATCTTCAATCCAAATCACGTATATGTATATATTTTCTGAAAGAGCATGATGAAACTATTATTTTAAGATATAACACTGCTATGTTATAGAAAAATTAAACTCGAACATTCTCCTCCATGCTTGCTTCATTTTTCCTAGAAAACGCCTTTTAAAATGTCGAAAAATGGTCAAATTCGGCTCAATTTCCAGAAAAATCTGTAAGAGCGATTTCAATTAAACTTCTTACTCACGTTCCCTGGTCCGGTCTCAACTTAAAAAGGCAAACAAAAGTGGGTGTCAACCTGCCCGTTTTTGTCAGATTTTCTTCCCGTAAATGAGTCCCGATTTTTAGGCACACCCAAGGGGCATAACTGAGGCAGGACAAACTTTACTCCATGATCCCGATCAGCGTGTAGACGAAGCCAGCACTCGATTTGTACGTACTCGTTTGCAGCGTTGATATTGCTGAATAGGATGGCATTATAGATATAAGCTATTAAGAAGACAAGAAGAATTATGATGTAGCAGAACAAGGGCAGTCTATCGTATTATGAAATTAGAGAGGGGCCATTACTACGAAACTGTGGAGGGCCACCTATACCCTTGGGTCAAGCTCTACCAGAAAATGTAAAAAAATCCAAGATGGCCGCTTTGATGACGTCACAGTGACGCCATTTTGAAAAACGGCATTTTTTGGTCGATTTTTTTGTCAGATTTTCCGAATTTTTTATTTTTGCAATTTCTCCACAAAAACTGCATGAAAATTTAGCAAATATTAATGTGATATGAAATAAAATAGTTTTTGCCCACTTTTCATTGCGGAAAAGCAGAAATTTTGAAGAAATATGACAAAAAATCACTTTTCTAGTACACCACGTGGCAGCCATCTTGAATTTACCCATGATCCTTTGCTCGGGGGGTTATGAAAATAGGCTCAAAATGACCCCAATAAGACAAATGATAAAGTCACGGAGTTTCAGCTCTCCATTTTTCGCCGTTCCGGAGATAGTGCAGAAAGTTTGGTAGGGGGGGCCATAATGGCCCCCCCCAGGCCAGGTAGGGTTAAATCCCATTCACTCACTCACTCTCTGTTCGAAAGCGCTTCAGCCAATCAGAGATCAGCATGACAGTCGAAGTTAACCTGCAAGTTTGACACTTCAGACACAACAAAAACTGTTGACTTGCCAGAGCAAAATGGCGGGTTTGAAAACATCACATGATGAATTTGGCAGTGATGATGATCATGACGGTGGACAGTTTGGCAGGGATGATGACCATGACGGTGGACAGTTTGGCAGGGATGATGATCGTGACGGTGAACAGTTCGGCGGGGATGAAGATCATGACTGTGAACAGTTAGGCAGGGATGATTATGACGGTGAACAGATTGGCAGCGATGATGATCATGACGGTGAACAGTTCGGCGGGGATGAAGATCATGACTGTAAACAGTTAGGCAGGGATGATTATGACGGTGGACAGTTTGGCAGGGATGATGATCATGACGGTGAACAGTTCGGCGGGGAGGAAGATCATGACTGTGAACAGTTAGGCAGGGATGATTATGACGGTGAACAGATTGGCAGCGATGATGATCATGACGGTGGGCAGTTCGGCAGGGATGACGACCATGACGGTGGACAGTTAGGCAGGGATGATTATGACGGTGGACAGTTTGGCAGGGATGATGATCATGACGGTGAACAGTTCGGCG
>JAVTVY010000215.1:0-34885 GCA_036873755.1 Hanleya hanleyi
ATGTAATGCGATGTTGAGTTCTGTCCATTCATCCATTAACATTTGTTGTCCATGCGATAGCTCTAGTTTCAAGGTATGGATTGGTACCAAACTTTGAGTATACCTTACTCGCATGGCAAAGTGGAGCCATACATATGAGATCAATTTGTCAAAGGTCTAGGTCGCAGTCCCCAAAACTGAATCAAGCTTAGCTGACTAAATGTGTTGGAATATTGTTGGAATATTCAAAAGTCTTTCCCCTCCATTTATATGATATTGTCCTGTTGAGTTGTCTCCCATGTTTGAAACGCTTCATTTAGTTAAACTGTTGTGAAATAAAAACCATACAGTTACTAATTTAACGGGGAAAGGAGTCCTTTATGAACTTCACACCTGTTTATTAACTCAGGAACAAAGGTTTACTTCATCACTTTCTTCTTCATTCACGAAAAATTATCTCGTCTGAAAGGAATCCATTTGCAGGGAAACTGCTATTTTCTTGTGTTTGACTATTGTCGATTTCAGTATGGGATATGTGAGCTCTCAGCTCTTGCTTCAAGGTCAACCAGTTACCAAGAGTTCAGCTCATTTTATTTTATCATTCAATATAAGATGTGATATATGTTGCATTCTCATAAGCAAAAAATTGTAGACCTTTCTCTGGATTGCTAGATCAATTGGAATCAAGGCTATTAAACAACCTTGAAATTTGAACCAATGTAATTCCAGATATACGGGCGTATATTGAAGCCCCTTGGGCTCTTGTTGAGATGAAGCCAAAGATGAGAGATTATTTCCGTTTTGGCAGGCCCGTAGCCAAGGGGGGTTTCTGGGTTCGGGCGAACCCCCCCCCCCCCCCCCTTTGGAAATATTATATACTTTTCTCATATAAATATTATATACTTTTCTCATATAAATGCCCTTTTCAAACACTGAAGCGAACCCCCTATTTACCCCTTTTCCCATACAGCGAACCCCATGATGTGCCCTTTTGGAGTGAAGGCGAACCACCCCTCAGTAAATCCTGGCTACGGCCCTGTTTGGTGTAAGTGGTCCTCTATTTTTGATATCAAAAATAAACGGTTTATTTTTTATATCAAAAAATGAATTTTTGATATCAAAAATACTATTTTGGATATCAAAAATTCTTTTTTTGATATCCAAAATAGTATTTTTGATATCAAAAAAAGAATTTTTGATATCCAAAATAGTATTTTCGATATCAAAAATAAACTTTTATTTTTGATATCAAAAAAAGAATTTTTGATATCAAAAATACTATTTTGGATATCAAAAATTCTTTTTTTGATATCAAAAATAAATGAATAAATACCAAAACGGCTTGCCATACAATCCAGACCTATACCCAATCCAGACCTCGAGTGAGTGAATATGATTTAACGTCACTTTCACTTTCAACTATATTTCAGTCATATCACGACGTTGGGTCCTATTCCTTTTCATACCTGGGAACCACACGGGTGCCTCAGTTAGTCGCCTCTTACGACAAGCTGTCCAAGGAGCTGAGGTCTATTCTTACCATGACCTGCGATGTGCACTGAACAACATTCCAGGTCAATCCCCAGAAGCCCCACGGGGCGTCTATACCTCGGCCTATACCTCGATGGAGGTGTAATAACGAGCACAGCAAAAGATAGCAACGCAAAAGATTTTCCAAATTGGATACCTGGTACCTGAAACACGAACAAACTGAGGCAGAAATTTCTTTTGTCATCATAGCTGGCTGGCAATAATACATGGCGATTAACTCTGTAGCTAAACAATAACGCAGCACGGAATGAGAGCAACCTGTAACCATCTCGGTCATCTATAGCGGTAAGACTGACCCTGGGATCGTGTGTATCCATTTACAGCCTACTTTCGGCAAGTGCGAGAGGGAATTTCCCAACCTGTAACCATCTCGGTCATCTATACGCGGTAAGACTGACCCTGGGATCGTGTGTATCCATTTACAGCCTACTTTCGGCAAGTGCGAGAGGGAATTTCCCAACCTGTAACCATCTCGGTCATCTATACGCGGTAAGACTGACCCTGGGATCGTGTGTATCCAACTACAGTAAATTTTTGTTTTATCTCAATGGAGTAAAGATCGACATTGTTGACAGTTATAAATATCTGGGTGTTTTATTCTTTTATAATGGCAACTTCTTCAGATGTAGAAAGTATCTCTTTGAACAAGCTCGTAAAGCCATGTTTGCTGTTATCCAAAAGAGTAGATGTCTTGATTTACCACTTGATGTTCAAATCGATTTATTTGAACATATGGTCCTGCCTGTATTACTCTATGGTAGTGAAGTGTGGGGTTTTGAAAACTGTGATATCATTGAGAAACTACAATTAATGTTTTATAAATTCTCCGTAAAATTAGGGAAGCGAACGTCAAATACATATATATTTGGTGAGTTTGGGTGCAGCCCTCTAAGTGTTAAAATTAAGCTTAGAATGATAAAGTTTTGGGGCAAATTATTGATGGACACCCAAGGTAAATACTCCAGTTGTATTTATGGAGCATTACTGCATTTTCATACGTCAAATATATTCTCTTCTAAGTGGCTTCTATCTATCAAAAGTATTCTTGATTCATGTGGTCTTACGCATATTTGGCTGAACCAGAATTTCCCAAACCTTACTTGGTTATACAATACTGCTAAACAACGTTTATTAGTTCAACACTATCAGGAATGGAACTCTTAAGCTTTCTGAAAGCTCCATGTTTGTATTATATAAGGAGTTCAAACCTAAACCATGTTTAGAAAATTATCTAGTTAAATTACCTTATAACAAAGCTGTATCTTTATGTCGATTCCGTACAGGAAATCATAAGTTACCTATTGTGACTGGTCGTTTTAATAATGTTGAAGTCGCTGACCGGTTGTGCCAGAAATGTTCTTTGTCTAAAGTAGGTGATGAGTATCACTTTATCTTAGAATGCCCTTCATTGTCAACCATTCGTGAAAAGCATTTACCCAGGAAATATTGGGTAAGACCCTCCAAACTTAATTTTTACAATTTAATGAGTTCCGAAAAGATTGGCTTGCAATGTAAGATTTCTTCTTTCATTTTACAAGGTTTCAAAACCATTCGTATTTCCTAACAATTTTTCGTTTTGGCTGAATATAGTTTGATTTACACATAGCTATATATATTTTAGGGGTTGATCAGATTTTATGTTTCATCTCCCTTCTGTTTGATTGTTGGGGTTTATCTCCCTTCTATTGTTCTGATTGAAGCGCAGTACTGTATTGCTGCCGGATATGTGGTTTGCTATTTTTGTATCTCTATGTCTTGTACAAGATTAAGAGAATAAAATTCAATTCAATTCAATTCATTCACAGCCTACTTTCGGCAAGTGCGATCAACACGTGACTTCGTCAGCCAATCAGCTAAAGTCTACCGACGTAACCCCAACGTAACTCGCCATTTTCGAATCATGATCACCTCTTGGTAGCTAAATAATATATAGCCCTCGAGAGTATGAGGGCTATAGGTCGGCCCCAGTCACCTCCAGCGAGGGTTTTAGATAATTTTATTACGAATCACCCACCTCTGAAACTGCTGTACATCTAATCTCTATCCCCTCCTGCCCACTATTTTAAAATCTTGAGCACTATTGTGAAATAGTAACGAATATATCGCCGTCTGAATTTTCCAGTCGAATTCCACTTTAAATGCGCCATGTTAACCATATACAGTGACGTCACCAACATGGCGGCGCAAAGAGTCGAAGTTCACGACTCTTGAGGGCTATATATTATTTAGCTAACCTCTTGGGTGATACGAAAGTTATTTATACCTATATATTTTGTAAGCCTAACCTATATCTGTTTCCCAAGTGGTTTGAAAACCTGTAATTTATCAGATTTCTCGAGTCTGTTCTCTGCCGGATGAAGGCCGAACAGAATCCCGTAATATACCGTATATCGCTCCGCAATAATGGAGACTCACGATTCGCAAGCCATCTTATGGATGGCGAAGTGTACGCAAATGGGAATGAGAGCAGGAATGAGAGCAAACATACATAAGAATGCATTGGATTATTCACCTATTTCAGGGATTCCGCCAGAAACAAAAATCTGGGTCCGCAAATACGAGGGAGCGAAGCGACCAAGTCTGAGGGAGCGTAGCGACCGAAGGGGGAGAGCGGCGGCAGAACTAGATTTTTGATAATTGCCGTTTAAATTGATGGCCTGAGAGAGCGTCTAGACATGGATTTCATAATAAAGATTAACAGCAGGAATGTCTGTTTAAAGTCTATTTACACTTTTGAAAAGCGAGGTTTGTCAATATGGCAATCTTACAAAATAAATATTGTACCGTCGTGCTCTAAGAAGTTAACTTACAAACATGGCAGTGTGACTAACGTCACAGGACCTACGAAGTACAGTAGGCATTAGGACTCGAACGCGAACTGAACTCTTGGAAATCCCCACCCCCAGTTGAAATCCTGCCTATATTAAGATGGGCACCGCCCAAGTCAGAATCGCCAGTGATTTTCATCAAAAATCACCAGAAATTTTCATCAAAAGTAGGTCAGCTCAGAACTTGTTGGTAACAGTCTCCTAATGCGCCTTCATTCCAAAATAAATAACGATCGCCCATTTAATTTTACAATTTTTTAATTAAAGGAAACAGATTGAATAATATAGGTTCAGTAGATTTCAAGCTTTACGTGTGAAAATACATTTACATATCTTTAATGGTTTTCAGTGCCCTTGTACAGGATCAAAACAATTTTTTGAATCACATTATTTTCCCAACAATACAACAAATTTTTATATATAGTACTATAGTAGAAAGGTAGCATTTATGTAGTTTACGGTAATTCAACTCCAGACCAACACCTTCTATGCACAAGATAATAATGATTCTATGTCATTCTCCTGAGCATAACCGGTACAAAGACGAATAAATAGCGTCTACTTACTTTATCTAGTTAAATTCTACCCGAAGAAAATAAATTAAGACCCTTTAAATATGCCATCATGGCTTTGTTTCACCCTCAGTAAACTTTTATCGTTGTTACTCACGCAGACTAATCTAAAGGATGATGCCAAATCTTTCTTCTGCTGGGTTATTTAATTGGTTGATGTAGTAAAAGGGTAAAATAGGATACACGTTAAAGGCCACAGTTTACATATATATAGATAACAATATACTGAATTGTGTGTAGGCTGGCAAGTTGGTAATAACAGTATAGAAAAATGCACTAACAAATGATGGAAAATTAGCATTTCCTATTTCATTATCCCATCACGTTTTGTACTGTGTTATATATACAGTGAAACATACAGCCAAGGATTCCCGATGGGCATGACAGTGCACTCGCTGAGCTATCAATAAATAATAAAAAAAATAATTATAAATCAAATTTTCAGCAGAATTCGATCAACTCAGAACTTGTTGGTAACAATGCCCTAATGCACGTTCGTGCCAAAAATCAAGGTTCTAATGGCAATGGTTCTCCTTATTTTGCCGACGAAAGGACTCGGATGGACTGACTGACTGACTCACTCATTTACCGGACAATTTGCGATCTGTAGCCTACTTCGTAGGAATAATGTCCGATAAATTCTGGGATGGAAGAACTTTCTGCTCTAGTACCGGAAAATCCCGATGTTGCGAGGATTTGGGTTTAGAAGCTGGGCACACTTTCATCAATAATCGTAACTTACGTAAGAAATTTTCATCTACGAAGTATTTACGAAAAAAGTTACGACAACTTTACACGGGTTTCATGAACGTCAACGTAAATATCTTCGTAACTTTCTTCGTATCTTTTTTTCGTAACGACCGGAAGTACAGATTTGCGACAATCGTACGGCCGTAAATGAAACTGGCCCTGCCCGAGTGACAGAAGTGACAGGTGCCCGTTTGTCCTATCTCAACATGCTCAAGCCCTATATTCAGGTAGAAACCAAATAAAATGATAGAAAGAGATTGGAAAAGCAACATATTTAGAAGGTTCTCTTCTTTGGCATGTATACTCCGTAACAGATCCTAATTTTTTAACTTTTCTGGATCTGTTTACCGCGCGAGTTGAACAAGGACAAAAATTAAATTTGCGAAATGTCAAGAATGGAATGTGCGCCAGCGGCGCTGTCTGTTTTAGTTTAGGTCTAAGTTGTAAGGCCACGCAAATGCTTGGAACATTGTGTCAGGTAACGTACACACATTAAAGTTTCTTTGGGAATGTCTATTTGATCTGACAACTGAAAAGTCCAGACAAATGCGAAAGTTTGATCAACATGACGAAGGGCCCGAATTTCGATATGCGTGAAGCGTTAGTTTCCATAAACTATCACAGAAAATTTATATTGTACACATTCACTGAACACTTGTGCAAACCGATGACAAGGATGTGTTAGTCTGCTAGTTCAGCATAAATTTGTGTCACTGTTCAAAAAGTTGCAAATAAATCGCATGCAGTTAAAGCTGAAATTTCACACACAAAGGCCTGTAACTCGGGCTATCTGGAAGAGATATATCTGGCATATTTGAAGGATGTCACACCATGTTATGAGAGAACGCTGGACTTCAGACACGTTACTGATTCCCAGTCACTCCAGTGACAAAACTCTGAGAAAAGTAAGCAGTTCATAACTTTCTAGACAAATTCAAATTTACCCTTTGTTTTAATGGAGCTTGAAAAACCCACCAAAACTGGAGCCGGAAACTTAGTTGAGTACACAATGGGATAGTTACAAAGGTGGCAGAGATTTTACAGTGTGATATTTTCACGGGGCGATGTAGGCCCGTAGGGACTAATGTCACGGGGCGATGTAGGCCCGTAGGGATTAATGGTCCTGTTCTGTAGTCAGGAAAAATTGAGCTGCAGCTCTGTGTCTTGCTAACACAGCAAAAGATAGAGTTCTTACACGACAAGAAAGAGGTCTGAAACTTCCTTCTTTAGAATGTCCAGGTTTCTGTGTTTTTAATGTTCGCGTATAGTTGCAGGTCTTATATGTTTAAGTTACATTTCCATTTATCTAATTTTATGCGTGTTTTAGTTCATTTTCCAGTGGCACTACTTTCGTGCTCAAAATATGTCGTCTGCTAAACCACAGATTTTGAGAGGCGCATGTTGAGTGATTTTGCGGGACTAACTCATTCTCATTAGAAAGCGTGTTCGGGCAGTAATTTAGTATTAAATAATACCAGTATAAGTGTAATTCATTGTAGAAAACAATGGGATATTTCACTTTGCCTGTATTCATTTACATTTTCATGAAATATGTGTGTTGAGTTACAGTTTGGAATTTTCGCCATTTAAGCTCACCCTCAAGACCCTCTGCATTATCTTTTTATAGTAAGTTTCTAAAATCCAGTGGTGGTCAAATCATTTACGTAATAATTTCCCTGTATTCAGAAATGTTTTCTTTTCATTCTACTTCTGAAATATTCATGAAATGTTGCAAGCATTTTCCCCTGATCTACAGAAAGAGCTCTGCATATCAGTTTTGAAGCTGTAAGGTGACAGGGGAGATAACCAAATAGAACTGTAATATACTAGGGAGGAGGTACATGAAACAATATGAGGCCATGAGAGGATGCATCCCAGCATAGCTTCAGTCCATCTAACCATGAGGATTTTACATTGTATCTCAATACTCATTTTTACCCCTCGGCCAATTTTGGCCATGGGGTATTGTCGTCTTGAACGTCCGTCTGTTCGTACGTCCGTACGTGAGCGAGATAGACGGAAAACGGTTCCACTGAAGAATTCCAAATTTGGTATGCTTATTTACCTAGTCAAGGACCAGAAGCCTATTGAATTGGGACCTGATTGGGTGGAAACCTTGGCGGCCATCTTTAATTTTATGCAAAATGGATAATGATCCATATCTCGGAAACCATTCAACTGTTCAATACGAAAGTTAGTATACATCATAGATACATTAAGCAACTTTCAATGAATTACCAAACCGGCTTTTCTGATTAGCTGGAAATCCTGGAGGCCATCTTTAATTTATGCAAAATCGATAATGATACATATCTCTGTTACCATTCAATTGTTTTATATGAAAGTTGGTATTCATCATCGATGCATACAGATACTTTAAATCGGGACCTGATTGACTGAAAACCTTGGTGGCCATCTTTAATTTGTGCAAAAACTTTAATGATATATATCTTTGATATCATTTAAGTGTTCTATACCAAACTTGGTATACAGTCAGCATCGATGTATCAAGAGACTTGCAATGAATAACCACATCAGTTCCTCTGAGTGGAGAGAAGGATGGGTGGCCATCTTTAATTTATGCAAAATCATTAATGATCTCGTTCTCTGATACCGTTCAAGTGCTCGAAGTAAAATTTGGTATACATCATCGATGCATACTTACGACAAATGACAGTTCTGGTTTCTCTGATTGGGCGGAAACCTTGGTGGCCATCTTTAATTTATGCAAAATCTTTAATGATGTATATCTGAGATACCATTTCAGTGTTCTATACAAAACTTGGTATACAGCATCAATGTATCAAGAGAATTTCAATTAATAACCACATCAGTTCCTCTGAGTGGCGGCAAGGATGAGCGGCCATCTTTAATTTATGCTAAATCATTAATGATCTCTATCTCTGATACTGTTTAAATGCTCGATGTAAAATTTGGTATACATCATTGATGCATCAAGAAACTTATGTAATGAAAACCGGTTTCTCTGATTGGACGGAAACCTTGGGGATCATTCTGAATTGCAAAATTTTTGATAATCTTTATATTTGTGACTTGACTGCTTGGTGTTCCTGACATCTTGGTTCAAATTGAATACATTATGAATGTACCCAGAGACGAGGGGTTTTCAGATGCGCAGCTTCGTATTGTTATTTACTGCTGAAGGATATGCTTTCGATTATCTGAAAAAAGTGAAATTTTTACAAATATTGGTAACATGCAGTGAAGACATTATTTTATCATTTCATCAGGTTGGTTTCATAATAAATGTCTGTCCCAGCGGTTTTAAAAAAATATATATATACGTGTACAATTACACTAATGCACTAGAGATCCTTGTTGAGAGGAATGTGTGAGACTACAAGTATGGCTCTTCGCCATGAGATGGAACATCAAAGAGTTAGTGGACTTATTCCAACAGCCTATTTTACATTTAAATAGCCCCGTTTCAGTGCCTAAGGCTCTAGTTACTGATGTGGACATCCAGCTGCACAGGAGACAGAGAGCACTTTTTACTGAAATCATCATCAGGCTAAAGTAGATGCAATATAATGTATTGATAGTTATATTGAGCTCTCATTATCAATTCAAAATAATTTCCAAGGTTTGAATTCATTGAAAAAAGTATTGGTAAATTTGACTTGCCATACAGTAAGTTCAAATTTTAAAAAAAATCCTGGAACACGTGACTAAATTAATTACCACAAATTTACCACAAACAACCACACTGTAAATCAACTGCCAGTGTCAGAACATCTCAAAGAATAACACTGATACACCACCAAAAGTATGTACTGGTATGTCCATATAAAAATTCTCAAAAATCAGATATCAGCCATGTTTTGCTAAGAATGAACTGTATCTCATTGCGGTCATTTCCCTCAAACAAACAACTTCCCATCCTCCACATACTACACAATTTTTGTTTACTACCACAAACAATGTGAGGATATTTTTTTCTCATTTGTGTAATTTATAAAAAAAATCTATACAAAATTAAACAAATGTTCAAGTACAAATTAAAAACTACAAAGTGACAATACAGTGTCACTGGTAAAGTAACCACAAATTTAGCACAAACAGCACAACACAGATTTAGCTGCATTTTGCAATAACAAACACCTCACTTTAGTCAATAAGCTTATTTGAACAATAGGAGTTGAAGCAATTTCCTTGTGACTATTTTTCTCTCCTGACAACCTACAGCCCCCCCTCTTATATTAAGTTATTGTGAACTTTCATAATCTGGGGTACAAAGGATCATAGGAAAATTATAGATGGTGCCCAGAATAGATCATTAAATTTAAAAAGTGCTGCAAACAGCCTTTCACACAAATAATGACTTTCCAGCTGGTAAGAGTTGACTAACCTAGCTGTGACAATAGTAATAACCAAATTGCAAGATTATACATATTGTAAACTGATAGTTGTTATATATCCAGGATAGCTGAGATATTGCTGATTGCAATGTTGTATTTCAACACACTCAACAGTTCAACAGTTTTTAGCTGGGGGTGTTTTGAACAGAATGAACATTGGTTTGGCTTCTCACTATAGTTGTTAGTTCAGAACATTCTGAACAAAATGAGCATTTGTATGGCTTTACACCAGTAACTTTCTATAAGTTATGAAGATGAATGTCATGAAGAGAATGAACATTTATATCACTATTCACTACATGTAAATGTCAACGTCTTTTCTTTTGTACGTCTTTTCTTCAATTGTTATATTGGAATCTTCTGAACAGAATTAGCATGCATATATGGCTTTTTCACTATTTGTCAGCTGAACACTGGAATCAATTTATTGTGACAAATATGAAATAAGAATTATTTTAAACTATTTTCTTTGTACATCCATGTGAATATTAAACCATGATGAAACATTTTAGTTCAGACAGCAAAATAATGCAATTCTGGAATAAATGCTAAAATTCCATCTGTCAAATCCAATATTACATTGTCACATATACATGTCATCAAAAGCAAATCAGCTGGAAGTGTGTTTGTGACACTATATCAGAATAGCTAGATGGCACTGGCACCAGTGTGAGCGAGTGAGTAGGATTTGACATCGTTTTCAACATTTTTTCAGTCATATCACGACATGCCTAATGTGCCAGAACATGGGAGGGTACATAGAACATAGGGAACATAGATCCTGTGACGTTAGTCACACTACTCATGTGAGTGTTGACAAATGCAATTTTACTGCACATCTTAATCACATCATGCGTTATAAGCAGGGAGGTGGTGGCCAATGAATTCTAGCTAATTGAAGGTTACAGACTTCTGCTTGATTCGCTTCTGATGTAGCATATTGAAACACAATCATGATTTTTCAATCAGCTTAAAAACTTGAATCCTCTTCAGTATAATGTATAGATCTACAAAACAATTCCGTCTGGACAGTTAATGCTTTCGCATAAAAAAAAGTTGAAATTGTAGTAGTTCTATTTCCATATTGCATTTGCACCTGTATACTCCATGGCATGCATGAGTCATATATACATATTGAAAAAGACAAACCGCCATCAAACCATGAATTTTAAACCAAACGTTTATAACTGTCCACCAAATTCCCTCAGCCAAATTTGACCATTGTTAGTGTCATCATCCGTCCACCTGTCTGACTGTCCATCGCCCACCTGTCTGACTGTCCATCATCCTCGTTAATATAATATCTCACCAAGAATAATAGCAATTAGGCTTTCCAAAACCATAGATACAACTATACCGTATCAACTTGGACTATATCAGCCCAGTTTTTCTCAATTTACCACAGGTCAGGGGTTTTGTGTTCATTGGGCTATTTCTTATTATTTTTTTAGCCGTCTTCGGATTTGTTTCAATACTAATACAGTTGTTTTGACGCTGCATTAGCTGGTATAAATATGCCATATATAATATGATCAAATATTATGTCACACATATTACATTATGTAAAACACCAGCTACTGTCAAACTATAAGAGAAGAGGGGGCTGTCCAACATGTACCATAATGAAGACCAGCTGGTTGCGTTTTATCACAGACCCCAGATCCCCCCCCCCCCACCTCTTCTCCATACTTTTGTTCCCTAAGTATTTGCAACTGGAAATGATTATCGGCTCCCCATATAATAATAAATGAACAGTTACAATGTACACTCTAGGTCAGGTGCCATAGACATGGTAGACCATGTAGACTACAGTCAATGGGACTTGGTAGCCAAACCTGTTGTTAGATTGTTCTTTGAAATGTCCTGTAATGGTACACCATTTCAACTAATAATGTGACACAACCAAATATGTTCTATTGTAATTCCCCATATAATTTCACCAGTACTTTGAGAGCAGGTTAGTGCCAGCTTTGAGTTTCAGGGTCATGCGGTGTCAATAATGTATTGCTGTCAAGTAATATGGTAATATGGTATAGTCATTATCATAACACATAAAATTCACCCTCTAAGTTAGTGTCAGGGTTACTCTGGACTGACCATGTCCATGATCCATTTCCAAAGATCATGTTGAATGTGGTGAACAGAGAGCATATGATTGTGAACACAGTACATACACATGTACATCATGTTTCTTGAAAACAAACTGGGCTGGCATCACGATATTATTTGAAATGATACTAGTTTATGGAGGCTTGAATGGATTCCACACTGACACATTGATGAGTTTCAAATTTTCTGTTAAAGCCCCATTACAAATTGCCATATATTACATGTATGAAGTGATGCACGAGCAGGCCTCAATTTAAGGGACCCTGATGGTAACCTCTCAACAGGTTACCATGAAGTCTACACTGGTAACCTATGGCAACCTTTTGTATAATTATTGATCTATGGTCATATTATTGGTCAGAATTATGGGGATCTGAAAATAGGTTACCATTATTTTTCATATGGCAACCTCCAGGCAACCTGAAAACAGGTTACCACCTTAAATTGAGGCCTGCACAAGCAGGGAGTCTGATCAAATGTTTTCACTGGGGTGTAGAATCTGTACTGTGCATGTATAGATCAAGTTCACTCCAGAATTACTTCTTTTGAAAAATTCTTGGTCAAAATGACAGAACCTTGTTTGAACATAATATATTGAAAATAAATTAGGTGAGCATCTCAATCTCTCACATAACCTGTGGTGTCATATGAGAGTCTCTAGATCGAGTTCACTTCAAGAGGACTATGACCTAATTCAGGGTTCATATGCCTCCTGGAAAGTTCTTAAAATTCCTGGAATTTAATTGCTAACCTGGAAAATGCTTAAAAATAAAGTTAAACTCCTGGAAGAACTATACTTTCGTCTTCTGGGAGATGATGCTACATCATGTTTCTGTGCCAAAATTTGTTCCTGGACTTCATTAATTTGATCATCTTTGCTGCAAGTTATTGTACTCCAGGAAAATTAGAATCATGACCTGGAAAGTCCTGGAATAATCCTGGATTTTTTCTGCTGTAAGTGTATGAACCCTGTAATTTCAAAGACTATACAAGAATGGGATGCAATATGCTTCACAGCTGCATGGGATGGCTGGCGGGTTGGTCCTCTATGCTTAATCTATGGGAATAATTTGAACTTGCAATACACATCAGTCAAATATATCTGGATTGCCAAAATATGCATTATATAGTCAGCGTAGTGATCCTTTGTACAATATAAAGGTAATGGAAAGCATAACATTTTTGTGCCAGGTTTCACCTACTTTTCCACACATAAGCATAGGGAGATCTGGGACTGGAATGTCCATGACCAGCTGATAGTGCTCCAGCTTTTGCTGGTCAGTGAAATAGTCACATTTGACAGAAGTTGACAATTTGAATTGACATGCGAGAAATCATCATCACGAGTGCAATCATTCCCCTGTATATATTCTCTCTGGCTCTAGCCGTTACATACAATGGCGCATGGCCAAATCACATGGTGGCCAGTCATTTGCCTTTATGGCATGTGACTAAAAGTCAATATGGCAGCACATTCTGCAGGTTAGATGTATCCTATATTTATGTAGTATTCTGAATTGTGGTTGAAAGAAAATGAATGAATAAAAGAAAATGAAAATGAGTTAGGTGGTTACATTACAGTCCCCTCAATTAACCACAACAATCAACAATGCTGAGACCAATGCCATAGCAAAAGTATCTTCGCCTCAGCAGTATTTAACATTGTCTTAAATGCTTCAATTCCACAATAATTTTTGCTGCAGCCAGAATCCTAATTGTGGGAGCTGCATTATATTAACAGTCGCCTACATTTGCCACTGTAGGTATGTAAGATTGAGGCTTGCGATTGTGTCCTAACATTACTTTGAATTAGATCTAATTCAAATTTATTGTTTATATATAATGTAAACATAAACCATTGATCTTGACCCAATAGATTATATGGATTTTTAGGTGCACAATAGAAGAAAATAACAAAAATATACAGTGATATCATTCCCAAACAGTTGAAGCCATCAAATTAGAAGAAAAGCAAATAATTGTTTATAGTCCACAGAGTCTATTTCGCAAGATATAGACCTGGGTCTTGAGAATTGAGAAAAATGAATATCAAGCTCACCGAAGACAATATAAGTTTGGTTCATTTCACAATATTCAGACATTGTGATCAGCTATCAAAATCCACAGGAAGATACATTACAAAACAACTCCCAGAAAGAACGAAGATTACGGATCCTGGACTGTAGGGGCTTACTCGTATACCAGCGCAAATGGACCCAGGCAAATCTCTGTCGAGAATTTTTTTTCTTAAACTAAAGGGATAATCTAACTTGGTCCATTGTTGTTGTTGTAAAAGATAATTCATAGCACTCTTAAAAAATTGCAGTATCTCACATTATATGTATTATTGAGGGTCTGTACAGTCAAACTGACTGTATATATTGAACTTCCAGTATAATCCCCCAGAGATTATTAGGCATGATAAACCTGGGTCCTGAGAATTGTGAGCAATGAATATCGAGTATGAATATGAACATTTGCATTTGCTAAATATTTCTATGATAAAGCATTTTAAATTGTTATTTATTATTTATTTTTATTTATTTTTTGCCAGTTTTTGGTGTAACAGATCTAAATTTTCAATTTTTCCAGAGTTTAAATATGTTAATAGCTCTTCCAATAACAAATATGAAGCATTTACTATTTTCTGATAGCAGTTATATTTCAAAATTTATTTCCCTGCAAAAATTATTGTGCATACATAAACACATCTACATAATATGGAACGTTCCAATGTTAAAAGAATCTTTCCCTGAAATAGACATTCTGAACTGCCAACTGGACAACATGAAGACTTCATGATTATTCTCCATAAATCATTTTGAAAAACTGAATTTCCAAAATTGGGGTGGTACATGAAACCTGACAAAGTTAACAAAAGTTTAAATTATTTTCCAGAGTAATATCTTGTGAATGCAATCTGGAGAACTTCGGTAATATATTCATATATTCATGAAGTATTGCAGGTCAGTTGTGAGATATTAAATTTTTAAATACTGCTGTCAAATATTTTACAACATACAGTCAAACTTGTCTGATCTTAACATTGAGAATCAATTGACAAGTTCTCCGAACTAATTTTTTATTTTATATATGAAATCATAATATAATAATAACAATATTATTCCAACCTCTGTTCCTATACCATACTATAAAATAATAATAAAATAATAATACACTGTTATGTGACAAAATTTCACTATTTTATGTTTAAATTTCAATTACATATAGTATTCCCTTTGATCTACACCACAAGATATATTCATGGTCAAATTTTATATTTGCTTTTAATGTCACACTCAATGCTTTTTTACTCATATGGGAACATCCAAACTGGCTGTTACCATCTGAGTGAAAAAACCTTGAGTGTGACATTAAACCAAATCCCCTTCCCCTCCCATATTTCAATGTTAAAAGTCATGCTTTTCCTGGATTTACTTTGTAAACAGTAAAGTTATTCCCCCTTATTCTTCCCTGAAATGGGCCAATCAAAACACTAGTACCGTATCGTCTGTACTATGATCACAGTGTGTCAGTTTCAGCGTGAAATTCTACATGTTTGTGGGAATCAAAATTGGTTTGTCACTCTGTATCGCTTCTATGAAACCATTTGTAACTTAAAGAACATGCATGGCGTGAGTGATAAGTGTGTAAAAGCCGACGTTTTCCATGTCTCGCAACGAAACTTTTGACTGCATCCTTACGGAGACCCCTGTTTTCAACACCACTTTCGCTAAAAACCACTGTACGACACACTAATTTGCAGCCTCTAAACCCGAGGCTTTTACTAAAGTTAGAACCCTCGTTCCGGCATTGAACGAAGGCTCGTTTTTAGACAGTGGATGCCTGTACATCGCGCACATGCGCCTATATGGGGGCCGCCATGTTCTTTCAATCAGAGATACGAAAAATATTGAACTTACGGCAGGTAAATACTTGCCTTAAAGTTACGCACAAAGTTACGAAGATTCTTAAGTTACGAAGTTTCATGAAAGTCGAATTTACTTACGAAAAAAGATACGCATGAGTTACGAAGAAAAATGTTCGTAAGTAGCTTGATGAAAGTGTGCCCTGATCTTTTGCGGTTGTGGGATGCTAATATGGATATACAGTATGTATTCGATGCATATTCTTGTATTGTGTACATAGTGTCCTATATATCAAAAGCAGAGAGGGAAATGGGATTGCTGTTAGAAAGTGCAAGAAGAGAAGCATTTGCAGATGAGAACACAGACGACAAAACAAAAATGAAAAAACTAGGTAGCATATACCTACATAACCGAGAAGTTAGCGCACAAGAAGCCGTGTCTGTAACTTGAAACTTAAAGAGGGGTCCAGAAAAGTACAGTTTATTCCAACTGTTGATCCAGTCCGACTTAGTTTGCCACTTAGTACACTTAAAAAAAATGTGTTGATACCAACGTAGATAATGGGGAAATCTGGATGACTAGTTTTGTGAACAGATATAAGTCACGGCCAGAAGGAGAAGAATTTGACACCATGTGTTTGGCTAGCTTTTGTTCAGAGTACAGAGTGCTGTCAAAATCTGAAGTGACTGAGACTAAGAAGAAGCAAAGTACAGTTCATGAGCTTGAAAACGGACTTGGTTTTGTCCAAAAACGAACAAGGACTGATCCTGCTGTTGTAAGGTATGCTCGATTTTCGCAGACAAAAGCACCGGAGAAATACTACCAAATCATGCTACAATTGTTTCTCCCTTACCATTTCGATTCTCAGTTGAAGCCACCAGAGTTTGACAGATATCAGGATTTCTATGAAGCCGGAGCAGTCTCTCTCTTTGGAAAAGTTCAATCAGTGAAATCAATAATTGAACAGAATAAAGTCCTATTTGAGAAAGAAGCAGACACTCTAAAGAAAGCCGAGGAAATGCTGGAAAATTGTGGACGTCTGGAAGATGCTTGGGCTCAGTTATGTCCTGAAACAGAGTTGGAAAGGTTGGAATGTACAACAACTGCTAAGAAATGTACAACTGACGTGGAACATCAAGATTTTCCAGATTTGCTGGGAGGTAATAGAACCGAAAATCACATTGAAGTGTCACCAACGGTGATATCACGAGACGAAGCTCTACCAATGTTGAGGTCTCTGAACCAGACTCAATCCAGCATTTTCTACAAGATCAGGCAATGGTGCTTAGACAAGGTACATGCCAAAAACCCAGAACCGTTCCATCTTTTCGTGACCGGCGGAGCCGGGACAGGAAAAGTCACTTGATAAAGTGTATTTACTACGAAGCAACACGGATTCTGTCTCGCACACTTTCAAATCCAGATGACGTTTCAGTGATGCTTACGGCCCCAACTGGTGTAGCAGCTTTCAATATTGGAGCGTCCACTATTCACAGTGCTTTATCCATAGGAACAGATACAAGACCTCCTTATGTAATGCTACGTGATGAGAAAATCAATACCTTACGTTCTAAGCTGGGTGGCCTACAAATCCTCATTATTGATGAAATATCAATGGTTGACAACAAATTGCTCAATTATATACATGGAAGGCTCCGACAACTTAAACAAGTAGGCTATGTTCCTTTTGGAAATGTTAGCATTCTAGCAGTCGGTGATTTCTATCAACTTCCACCGGTCATGGCCAAGCC
The DNA here is from genome assembly GCA_036873755.1 of Hanleya hanleyi. Taxonomy (NCBI): domain Eukaryota; kingdom Metazoa; phylum Mollusca; class Polyplacophora; order Lepidopleurida; family Hanleyidae; genus Hanleya; species Hanleya hanleyi. The sequence continues at coordinate 17,789 of JAVTVY010000215.1, forward strand.
ATTGTTTATACCTAAAAGTAAAAATCCGAATGATGCTGATGATGGTTTAGTAGATTTCTGGAATGAACTTCCGTTCAGTATTGTAGAACTAGAAGAGATCATGCGTCAAAAAGAAGACACTGAGTTTGCAAAAGCATTGAATCACGTACGTACGAAAAAGATGAGCGAAGTTCTTAGTCCAAAAGATGCTGATATGCTCAAAGCTTGTGAAACTGGAGAAGAGAATGATGTCATGCACATATTTCCCAAAAATGTCCAGGTGGATGAGTACAATCTGACTGCCCTGCATAAAAGATGTACTGACCCTGTTCTCATTGATGCGCAAGATTTTTCTAGAGATGCAAGATCAGGAAAGCTAAAAGAACGAAAAAATCGTCATGTACATGTACAAAGGACATCTCTGATGAAATCAATAACAATTGCTGAAGGCGCAAGAATAATGTTGACAAAGAACATTGATGTTTCAGATGGGCTGGTCAATGGTGTCTTCGGCACAGTTACCCACATCGAACAAATGGCAGGAAGTTTCCCTAAACTTGTGTGTGTTGTGTTTGATGACATAAAAATTGGAAGGAATCTCCGCAAGCAGTCCTCGATAAGATCATCTTTGCCTGAAGCTAGTACCCCAATTCAACCAGAAGAAGACACAGTCAATAATCAAGGTGGAGTAAGGCGTCAGTTCCCTTTAAAACTTGCTTGGGCCTGCACAGTGCATAAAGTTCAAGGACTAACCGTAGACAAGGCTGTTGTGTCACTGGATGGCGTATTCGCTCCTGGGCAAGGTTATGTAGCACTAAGTCGTGTAACATCTGCGAATGGACTTACAGTACAAGGTTTCAACGAAGATGCCTTATATTGCGACGAGAGAGTTGCAAAAGAAGTGTCAAAAATGCCACAATTCATAATGGCAGATCAACCAGATAAATTACAGACGTGTGTAATGCTGCATAACATTCAAGGATTATTATGCAATGTGGAAAACATGAGATGTGATAAGAGATTTGCAGAAGCAGACTGCATCTGTTTGACTGAAACATGGTTAACCAAATCATCTGATGAAAGACAACTAAAGCTTCACAATTATCAGTTGCACCATCAACCAAGATCAGAGTGCTTTGATGACTCCCAGCCACTTTTCAGAAGACTAAGCAGTCAGGCGCATGGGGGTGTAGCTGTGTATACGAAGTTAACAGAAGCCTTTGAGAGACTGTCATTGCCTGTACATAACCTTGAATACTTGGCTTTTCATCTTCCTCAAGTAGATCAGGTGGTAGTTGTAGTATACAGACCGCAGTCATACCCGGCGGATTTGTTTATCAGACAGATGAACAGCTTGTTGTCTTACCTCAGTGAACTTAGTTCTCGCAAAATTGTCATGGGGGACTTCAACCAAGATGTTTTGCATGGTAATTCTTCAATTGAGAGATGCATGGTCGAAAATGGATACAGGCAATGCGTTCAAGAGCCTACTTCAGAAGGTGGCACTCTAATTGATCATGTATATGTTGAAGGGATAGAGAACATGAGTGTTTCTGTATTGCCAACTTATTACAGTTACCACGAAGCTGTGCAGATTGAAATGTAACTTTGAACAGCTCAAAGTTGACAAATATTCATGTCGCTTCTGTGTAGTCCTACATATAATGTATAATGAGAATATTAAGGAGGCAAACGCTTTGTAATCCATATAAACTTATCTATGTCATCCTTTGTCATGTCATCATTGTAGAGAATTCACAAGAATAGTTAATGGATATCATTCGTACTGTCATACCTGGACAAATTCGTGATATTTGAACATGATTAGAAACGGACGAATAAGATCCAAGGAAATTGAAAATATGGGCATGAGAGTAAATATCAGAAATGAGGAATATTCCGACCATTTAAGCAAAAAGATTAACAAGACAACATTAAACCCAGACATTAAACTGAAGGAAATACATATCATCAATCATTAACTTCTCCACTAGCAACAAAAACACAAAATCAGACACTGATGCTGACGCCAACACCACCATCACGCCTTCTTTCTCAATATCTCGCCTGTCAAAAAATCAGAAAAAATGCCGGTATTTTACAGACAGAAATAGGGTGATGGACTTTCACCTCCTATGCACCGATAACAAAATATTTCTTAAACTTTCTTGAATAAGTGTAAATCAGTACAGATGATAAAGCAAGAATATTTACACGAAAAGGATTGGTTCAAAGAAATCTTTTGTTGCTTTTTAATAATAAAGGTTTGCTTATTTTTCCAAATTCAGCAGAATTTTTTATTTCTTTCATCCAAGAAAACTTTCCTTGTGAGCCACGCAAGATAAATATTCTTATAACAGATTTTCAAAGAAATATATTCTTATATTTTCTTAGTTCGTAACTCTTTACGAAATAATTTCGTCCGTAAGAAAAATAATTTCTTAGCTAAAAAAATCATTCTTGAGCAAGAGTAACAAGCTGAGAAAATATAAAAATATTTTTTCTTTGAAAATCTCTTATTCATCTTGAGTGCCTCCCAAGAAAAGCAAACCTTTAGTATTAAAATAAAATTATTTCAACCAATCCTTTTCATGCAAATATTTTTAATTCATCATCTGTACTGATTTACTCTATTAAAAAGTCAATGCATTGTTTTTCTTATTTAAGAAAATTTAAGAAATCTTTTTAACTGTGTGGTGGTGACGCCTGGTGATCACCATTTTAACCATATCCGGCCTGGGCAATTTGGAGTGTATCGCAGCAGGGGGGGCGGAAACTGCCCTACCCCTATATATTTTCTCTACCACTAGTGCTGAAAATTACCACACAGTATCTTTTGTTCAAGCTCTACTGGGAAATGTAAAAAAATTCAAGATGGCCGCATGACGAAGTCACAGTGACATCTTCTCTAAAGCCCTTTTTCGGCCCTTGGGGGTCGATTTTTCGAAATTTTCATTTTGTGATTTTTCTCTCGAAAAAACTCAAATAAAATATAGAATAATTAGATATTCATCAATAAAATACTTTCAAAGACTTTTGGGCGAGGAAAAAGTGAAGAAATGGAGCGGAAAGATTGAAAAACACGACTTTCGCAGATACCACATGACCGCCATTTTGAATTTACCCATGATCCTCTGCCCGGGGATATATGGAAATAGGCTCAAAATGACCCCAATCAGATAAGCTTAAAATTCACCAAGTTTCAGCTTCCTCAAGTTTGGCGTTTCGGAACAGCGGAGGAAAGTTCACTAGCGGAGGCACTCACCCCCACCCCAGGCCAGGTAGGATTAAGGTGATGAAAAGTAGGCATCACGCTTTTGCATCACGTTGGAATGGTGATGACCGGACTACGGCCTAAAATTTGCACCTTTTGTGAAAGTGAAAAAAGGGCAAGTGCTCTAACCGCTAGCCTCCTTCGAGTGATCGCTATCACTTTATTTGTAGCTGCGTTGGATAATTATTTTGAAATCTTTTTATCCTGTTACGTTTATTAATGTACCTGCATGGAATACCACACAACAACCGCAGTGATTGAATGCAATAATAGTTTTCTCTGATCCTCGAGGATAGAGATGGGTGATCTATCACCCAGAGGACGCTGGATGAGAGCCATCTAAGCGGTATTTTCGGATACTGTATATATTATACTTGCACTTATCTTTTTTTTTTCACTACATAATTTCATTCATACAAATATTTAAGGATGTCGTTAACGAGGGGCGTCCTTGAAGGCGAACTACCCTTCTGAGTGCATCTCATGTTATCAGTAAGCATACGAAACGACCCCTCTCAAGTAATTCTGGCGACGGCCATGACATTTCATACATTTATTTACATATTTTATCAAATCAAGTCTGAACTATGTTAAAGAGGAAATTTTACCTGAATTTATTCCTCCAGTACAGTTGTACATGTGTTAAATCTGCTAAACAATACTGTTCCATGAAACCCAGTTTGGATTCATGTTACCTGCCTAAGCATGTTGAAAATACCTTTATGTAATAAGAAATCATCTATCCAGTATCGCTATAACATTTAGATTGATTACACTTGAATCACTGTATCTAATACATGTATCTGTGCTATATATATGTTTGTCATGTTGATTGGTATTCTATTTAGGTGCATATTTGTCAGACAATGATCTAAATGATTAGAGGGCGATGCCCACATTTGCCTCTTCCATCGTCGAGAACAGATTTCACTGATCCTCGAGGATGGAGATGGGAGTGACTTGATGCTTCTATACAATTTTGTTGTTTATTGGCTTGGTCCCGCTTTCTGAGACTGATGCCGTCTCAGTGAAAGCGAAAAACTGAGCAGCTAAATGTTGTTTGTCAGATACTATCCTATATCCCCAGTATCATCGTTGTAATCAATAATAGAAAAATAATTTACTCTGACCGGTCACTCGTATATACTAATCAGTTCAAAATAAATCGGGTAAGTTATAATTACCAGTATACGAGTTGTCAGAGCATTTCCATCATAGCTCTCTATATTTGTATCTAATACCGCTTATGCCGGTGCTAGTGGCCGTGTGGTTATATCATCCAAGTTGCCACATGAACAGATACAATAAAAGCGTACCTGAGATACAACACATATCATGAATCGTTAGATTCTTTATATGTGCTTTAGAATAGGTTTACCCGAAGACTATTCTGTGAAGTCATGTGACGCAGTCAGTATGTCGGCACCTCTTCCCACTTCCCTTATATGTGTTGTAATATACATAATTACAACACATATAAGGGATTACAATTAAGCGATACTCCTATACTAGCTAGAATAACAAGCTCATCAGATTATTTTTGTCGCCAGAAACATACAATAATATGAACATAGACAGGTAATTGAAAAAAAGTTCATTATCGGATCTATTAATAAACTATTGTGGTTACAGTGTGTGAGAACTATCTACCATTTCTCGACATCCATGTATGCTTCAACATTACCAGCATATGGATTTAAACTCATACCCTTCACTAGTCCATTAACAGGAGAGGTTTGTCCATTATTCACCACGACAGACATGACGGACATTGCTCACAGGGATATAAAGTACAGCCACTTGCAATAGGCAGTGGGTCATTATGGTTACAGGAAGTGCGCATTCCATGAGGATGTGAAACCAAAACGCCGACAACGATACTGCTCGTGACCAGAAAATTGTCGATCTCTGTCATCGGAGAATCATATAAACTGAAAGACGAATGAATATGACTTGGCAACATTTTTCACACCTGTGTATACCCTTCACAACGTCCTGGTGCATCTAAAAGCTCAATTTGTCCAGGACAAAAAAGTGGTCCGATTCGTGAGATGAAGCGACTCAACTTGCGTTGAATGCTATATTATTGAAAAGTTACAACTCCTCAACATAGTGTCAACATAGCCAAATGCCGATGGCAACACATATATAATACTGGGCACCTTTTTACAAATAACCAGGTTACGATTCTGGACAGAGATCGGAGATGATGAAAATTAACAACCTCTACACTAACAGATGGGTCAACATCGACGGCCAAATTTCGATGGAAGCATGTGCGTAAAACTGGAGATGGATTCACAAATGATCAGGTTGTGATTCTGGTCAGAGAGAGAGAGAGAGCATATGGTGAAAGCTAGCAACCATAACACAAAAGGATTCGTCAAAAAAGATCATCAAATGCTGATGGAAACACGCGTGCAATAGCACGTGCATAATTATTCACAAATGACCAGATTGTGATTCTGGAGAAAGATGGAGAGTGCTGATGGTTCGAACAGGCTGGAGGGAATTATTTGATCGAAGTCACATTGTCCAGCGTATGGAATAAATATTTGAAAATTCAGCACAAGAGCACAACTATATTTACTTTTCCCCTTTTGTGCTGGCTGTTACTTGACTGCCATCAGCCACAAGATAATGAGCATTCAGACCGTTTATCCCAGAATGATTGTTTAACGGGAACTAGAATAGACAGCATAATGAGTTTTTCCTTCATGAATGGCAGATGTTCATATTTTCTGTGTTTCTGGCAGGACACCGAGAACATGTATTATTCTAGCTAGCTTATCTCGCATTCACTAATATATTCCACACCCCGTATAAAACATCAGGCTGGTCTCCAAACTCAAGTCCAATACAAACTGATTTCCTAAATACCACATTTACCGTTACTTTAATATACTTATTATTGGTTTATAACTATAATATGTTTGTTACAGTACCTGTTTCACACTGCGAAGAGAGTGAAAACAATAGTAGTAATCCCATAGATGCAGACAGAATTTGCCCTATGGGGCACAACAATGAATTATCATAGACACGTTGCCTGAAAAGAATCTATGCATATCCATTTGAGTGATATAGATCTCCTGTATACATATGGAACGTTATTGTAACTTAGCAATGTAACATACGTATTTTCATTTTCATTCTGCATGGGTATCATCTTGATACCTATATTAGCCAATAGATCACATGTTCCTAGGGCGACAATCTAGGCATGCTTGTTTTTTTAATATAATCTCTTGTTTACTCGAGGGAGAGATAGGGAGAGAGATCGGGAGTCGGACGTGTTTTCACTTCGCTCCGAGAAATTTGTCTATTTCTGCGTATTTCAGCTGATATTAGCTCTGATTTCTGTGTAATATATTTTGTGAATATTTTTGACAAATACCTGTGGTGAAAGTTTAGGATTATTTCTCAGTTTTTTGCTGTTCAGGGCGGTTTTCTGACTTAGTCAGTTTGGCCTGGTTTGGGAAGGCACAGACCCGCCATTACTACCGTTTCGGTCTTTGTGACCGAGAGGGTCGGTGGGGTTTTTTCTGTCTCCCTCGCCTCTGTTTGTTCGAGGTCTGTAAATATTTCGTATTTTTGTTGCTGTATATATATTAACCTCGTTGGCTTGACAAAGTTTATAGTTGGTTCGTTTTTCGTTCAGTTTGGCTTAGGTTGATTTACACATATCTGCGTATATCAACTGGGTTAAATACATGTACATATTAGTGTATGCTGAAGGTTAGCCCTCAGAGTACACGTTTGAGCGAGTCTTTTGTTCTCTGTTCTTCTGTTCCTCGGTATCACCTAGCAACGGGCCCGGTTTAGAACTGGGCTATTGTTCGGCCGGGACAAGGTTCAGAGAGAGTGTATTGTTGTATAGTTTTCACATTTACCTTCAGAGTGGGGCTCCCTCAGGGGGGTAGGCGATGTTTACTCTACGGGGAGGCACACTACTGAGGTTTGTGTGTGTCACTATTTATAGTTTGTATTAAGATTCCCTTGTGGACTTTGATTTTTTCTTTTTTTTCACTATGGCATTTAGCAAGTTTAATAGGTCACTGAGCCTAAAACTTCACGGTCTAGAGAGAGCAGATCCGGCTGATATATATCACGCATTAAAAGACACTGTTGGATCAGGACCGAAAATTCTTAAAGGTCTAGTACAGGTATCAAATACCTTGTGGAACCTCACAGTAGCAAATGAGAATGCCAAAGCTCGCCTAGTGCTGGAAGGTATTCACGTTGGAGATCAATTTGGCTATTTTGAGGAAATTGATCCAGGGAAATTGCTGGTAAAAATGAAAGGACCATGCGATTTCCCAGATTCTGAGATCAAAAGTGCTTTTGAGTTTTATGGAGATGTTCTTTCTTTACAAAAAGAGTTCTACTCGTTTGATAGACAGTTTGAAACGGGAGTTAGAAGAATTTGGATGACGAAATTCAAGCGTGATCTTCCTTCTTCTATTTTGATTGGAGGTATGAGACTTCCTCTATGGTATAACGGTCAAGTAAAACATGTTATACTTGTGGTTCAGAAGATCACATGAACTGGAAGTGTCCCTTGAAAAATAAATGCCTGATCTGTCATCAGGAAGGACACTTTAAAAAAACCTGTCCAAAAGCCAAACAGGTTTCTGGAGATACCGAAACTAACGACGGAAAGCGTGGTTCCTCTGGTCCTCGCTCTGCTCCGCCCACAGAAGTCCGAAGAGGACTTAGCGCTATAGACCTAAGCCTATGGAAGATTGTAGGCTCTGACGGCAAACCTGTCGAACGTCATCAGGAGATAGCTGCCGCCGAGAGCAATGAGAAAACCCCAAACCGCTACGAGTGTCTCGATGACGCGATGGATGAAGGTTGTAATTCGAAAGATGAAGATGTCAATGATAGTGAGGTTTGCGATGATGAAGATGTTAGTGAGAGTGAGGTTTGCGATGATGTAAAAGTCACGGCAGGTGATCAGAAGCCAGGTGATCAGAAGTCGATTTCTGATCAAACTGAAAGTGTTGATGTAGTAGTAACTCCGGAAGTTGAATTGAAAGGTGAAAACTTACCGGATACTGGTAGTGTTTCGCGTCAGGATGCACTTGTCCTATTCAATCCGGTGTAGATGTAAACTTTACACCCAACGAGGAAGTAATGAAGGAGTTCACAGAAAAAGAAAGTAGTCAGCAGTCTGGTAGTAATGAAGCTACCTCGAATAAGAATGAAGAGAATGCAATGGATATCGGCGGGGGGCCTGAGGTGGTCGATGCTACTCCCACTCCTAGCAGCGATACACTCATTCTTTCTGATGAGGAGTATCAGGAGTGTAGCGCTCACCCGCTAATAGGCGAGACTTCCTTGAACCAAAGGTCGAAGGACTTGTCGAGACAAGAGAGACAGAAAGAAGTTTGTAAGAAGGAAAATCAAAAAGACAAGAGAGAAAGAAAAAAAGAAAAGAAATTTAAAATAGAATTAATCAAAATAAAACGTACATAATGGCTAAGCTAACCTTATATATCTTGGCTTGGGCAGCTTTGTGTTTTATTTCTATATACGGACTGAAGATGGCTCAGCCACCAACTATCGTTCTGTGGAATTGCAGAGGAGTTTGGCCAAATTTAAATGAACTCCAATTATTAACTCAAGATTATGAACCATCAGCTTTTTGTCTCAACGAGACCTTTCTGAAGAAAGCAGATAAAGATAAATTTAAATTTCGCCAATACACACCTTATCATTCCTACGCTTTAGACGAAAATGGAAAAGCTACTGGCGGTTCCTCAATATTGATTAAAATGGGTGTGTTACACAGTCCTGTTGATTTAGTAACAGATTTACAAACTGTAGCAGTTCGTATTACCTTGAATTCTGTTTTCACATTATGCACGGTGTACATACCTTCTTCTGGTAGTCTCCGACTAAATGAACTTCAAGATCTTTACGATCAGCTCCCGAAACCTTGTTTATTGATGGGTGATTTTAACGGTCGTAACATCCTCTGGGATAATGAAGACAATTGCAAAGGTAAAATTCTCGAAAATTTTATATCAAATAATTCGTTGTGTATTTTTAATGATGGTTCTTATACACATTTGTCCTCGGCCCATGGAACCTATTCAGCATTGGATATCTCACTTTGCGACCTGCCTATTCTTGAAGAATTTTCTTGGTCTGTTCATGATGACCTTTGTGGAAGTGATCACTTTCCCACTGTCCTAAAAGCTGTTCATTCAGCTGATGACCCTCATTCCACAAGGTTTAATTTCTAGAAAGCAAACTGGCCCGAGTTTGAAAAGCTTTGTTCACAAAAACTACAATCAGTCTCCTTCGCTGATGGTTCAGATCCTATACAGCTATTCTCAGATATGTTGATAGAAATTGCCAACCAAACCATTCCCACATCTTCAGGAGTTGCACATATTAAGAAACCTTGGTTTAATGATGACTGTAAAGAAGCAAGAAAATGTAGGAAGAAGGCTGAACGATATTTCCGCCGACATCCTAATCCTGAAAATTTGAAAGATCTCAGAGTTACAAGAGCTAAAGCTCGTAGAACCATGAAACAGAATAAACGTGATTCTTGGAGAAATTATGTTTCTAAGATAAATACGCATACACCAATAACAAAAGTTTGGAATATGATCCAAAGAATAAAAGGTAAAAGCTCCAAGTCCAGCGTTCATCATCTCAACGATGGAAATCAGGTGATTACTGACAGAGTAGAAATTGCAAATAAATTAGGAGAAACAATTGCCAAAAACTCTTCATCAGAAAATTATGTACCTAAATTTCAAAGTTTCCAAAAAGAGAAGAGAAAAATGAAATTAAATTCACTTCCGGTAATCACGAAGGCTATAACGCTTCGTTTACAATTGAAGAACTCCATGCTTCTCTCACGAAAGCTCATGATTCTGCTGCAGGCCCTGATAATATTCATTATCAGCTTTTGAAACATCTACCGGAATCATCTCTAGAAATCCTATTACGCATATTCAATAGACTTTGGTATAGAGAAGAATTTCCTCCGTCTTGGCACAATGCCATAGTTATACCAGTACCAAAGCCTGGTCGTGACCATACAGACCCTGGTAATTATCGTCCGATTTCACTGACTAGTTGTGTCTGCAAAACAACGGAACGCATGATAAATGATCGCCTTGTTTGGTACCTGGAAACTGAAAAGAAACTTACTGATATTCAAGCTGGTTTCCGAAAAAATAGAAGTACCATTGATCATTTAGTCAGATTAGATTCGTTTGTTAAGAATGCTTTTGCCAAGAACGAACATGTGGTTTCTATCTTTTTTGATTTAGAAAAAGCCTATGATACTACATGGAAATACGGGATTCTTAAAGATCTTCAAAAGATGGAATTAAAAGGTCGTTTACCCGTTTTTATTTCCAACTTTTTGAATGATAGGCAATTCCAAATTCGTTTGGGTACAACTATGTTCATTTTGATCAAGACCAGGGTGTCCCACAGGGCAGTATTTTGTCTACTACTCTGTTTAGTATTAAGATCAACAGCCTGGCTGCAGTTCTGAATAAATCAATTGATGGTTCACTTTTTGTAGACGATTTCAATATATCGTGTAGTGGGAAAAGTATACACAGTATTGAGAGAACATTACAACTTTGTCTACACAGAATTCAGAAATGGTGTCTAGAAAATGGTTTCAAGTTCTCCAGAGCTAAGACAAATTGTATACACTTTTGCAGAAAATACTTCCAGCACGAAGATCCAAAACTAAAATTAGACGGAACTGAAATCAAAGTAGTAAAAGAGGTCAAATTTCTAGGCATGTGGTTTGATCAACGACTAACATTCAAATCACATATAAATTGCTTAAAAGCCAAATGCACGAAAGCTCTAGATTTGTTGAAAGTCGTTGCCAGCTATAAGTGGGGGGGAGATCAGCAAACTCTCCTTCATTTGTATCGATCGCTTGTTCGTTCCAAACTCGATTATGGTTCTATTGTTTACAATGGTGCAAGCAAGTCAAACTTGGCAAAGCTAGATCCTATTCTCCATCAAGGACTAAGGCTTTGCCTCGGTGCGTTCAGAACATCACCCAAAGAAAGCTTGTATGTAGAAGCGGATGAAATTCCTTTAGAAATTCGAAGAATTAAATTATCGCTGCAATATATCACAAAACTGGGTTCGAACCACTCAAATCCTGCATATAACTGTGTTTTCAACCCTGAGTACGCAGATTTATATTCGCTAAAACCCTCGATTATTCCACCTCTTGGAATCCGTATGAAACCACATCTTGTAGCAGCTGGTATTAAAGTTAGTCAGATTTTACCTAACGAGCTCTTGCCAACTCCACCATGGCAGTTAGCCACACCAGAAGTAGATATTTCACTGACTAAATATAAAAAGGCAGACACGAGCCAGCTCGTGTATACTCAGGAATTCGGTCTACTGAGAGAGAAATACAGTTCACATCAGGCTATTTATACAGATGGTTCTAAAGATGGTGAGAGAGTAGCATGTGCTACTATCTTTAGTTCCAAAACTAAAACGTATCGACTGCCAGGTAAAAGTTCCATATTTACTGCAGAAGCTAAAGCTCTATTATCTGCTTTAGAAGGTATTGGATCCACTAGAAGGAAAAAATATGTCATATTCTCAGATTCACTGTCATGCCTTAAAGCAATTAAAAATGGAAATTCCACTCATCCCACCATCTTGGAAATTCTACAATTATATGACACCAGATTTGATCAACAGATAGATATTGTGTTTTGTTGGGTGCCTAGTCACGTTGACATCAAAGGCAACACTGAAGCTGATAGACTAGCTAAGGCAGCTTTAGATGGAGAAGTTGACCCTGTTGGTCTCCCATACAGCGATTTCAGACCATCTATCTGCGCATATGTAAGAAGGCTGTTTCAATCGCTATGGGATACTATGAATAATAACAAACTTCACGAGTTCAAAAAAACGGTTGGTTATACTCACCTGAACAGTCATAAACGCTTCGACCAGGCCATGATTAGACGATGTAGGATCGGTCACACACGATTAACTCATGAATATTTACTAAAACAGGAGCCGATTCCAAGGTGTATACCTTGCCATGAAGATCTGACGGTGAGACATATTCTCCTGGACTGCATAGATTTTAAAACTGTAAGAGATACTTTTTATCGAGCAGATACGCTGGAAGATCTTTTTAGCAGAGTGAAAGAAGATTGTATTTTAGGTTATTTGAGAGAGATTGGTTTGTTGTACAAATTTTAATGTTTGTACCTGTTTTAACGCATTAGTTTACCGAGTTTTTGAATTGATTGCTTAGAATTTTGTTTGATCGTCGCTATATAGCTGAAATATTGCTGAAGGCGACGTTAAACCCTAATTCTCTCTCTCTCTCTCTCTCTCCTATTCTCCATCAAGGACTAAGGCTTTGCCTCGGTGCGTTCAGAACATCACCCAAAGAAAGCTTGTACGTAGAAGCGGATGAAATTCCTTTAGAACTTCGGAGGATTAAATTATCGCTGCAATATATCACAAAACTGCGTTCGAACCACTCAAATCCTGCATTTAACTGTGTTTTCAACCCTGAGTACGCAGATTTATATTCGCTAAAACCCTCGATTATTCCACCTCTTGGAATCCGTATGAAACCACATCTTCTAGCAGCTGGTATCAAAGTTAGTCAGATTTTACCTAACGAGCTCTTGCCAACTCCACCATGGCAGTTAGCCACACCAGAAGTAGATATTTCACTGACTAAATATAAAAAGGCAGACACGAGCCAGCTCGTGTATACTCAGGAATTCGGCCTACTGAGAGAGAAATGCAGTTCACATCAGGCTATTTATACAGATGGTTCTAAAGATGGTGAGAGAGTAGCATGTGCTACTATCTTTAGTTCCAAAACTAAAACGTATCGACTGCCATGTAAAAGTTCCATATTTACTGCAGAAGCAAAAGCTCTATTATCTGCTTTAGAAGGTATTGGATCCACTAGAAGGAAAAAATATGTCATATTCTCAGATTCACTGTCATGCCTTAAAGCAATTAAAAATGGAAATTCCACTCATACCACCATCTTGGAAATTATACAATTATATGACACCAGATTTGATCAACAGATAGATATTGTGTTTTGTTGGGTGCCTAGTCACGTTGACATCAAAGGCAACACTGAAGCTGATAGACTAGCTAAGGCAGCTTTAGATGGAGAAGTTGACCCTGTTGGTCTGTAAGCTTTAGATGGAGAAGTTGACCCTGTTGGTCTCCCATACAGCGATTTCAGACCATCTATCTGCGCATATGTAAGAAGGCTGTTTCAATCGCTATGGGATACTATGGATAATAACAAACTTCACGAGTTCAAAAAAACGGTTGGTTATACTCACCTGAACAGTCATAAGCGCTTCGACCAGGCCATGATTAGACGATGTAGGATCGGTCACACACGATTAACTCATGAATATTTACTAAAACAGGAGCCGATTCCAAGGTGTATACCTTGCCATGAAGATCTGACGGTGAAACATATTCTCCTGGACTGCATAGATTTTAAAACTGTAAGAGATACTTTTTATCGAGCAGATACGCTGGGAGATCTTTTTAGCAGAGTGAAAGAAGATTGTATTTTAGGTTATTTGAGAGAGATTGGTTTGTTGAACAAATTTTAATGTTTGTACCTGTTTTAGCGCATTAGTTTACCGAGTTAAGTGAATTGATTACTTAGAATTTTGTTTGATCGTCGCTATATAGCTGAAATATTGCTGAATGCGACGCTGAACCTTAATTCTCTCTCTCTCTCTCTCACAAAAGTCGTTCGCATTTGTCTCCCCTTGAAAAACAATTTGCCTTACTTTACACTTTGAGCACGGTTTGTTAATGTCATCGTAATCGATACATTCGTGGCAAACCTTCTGAGCTACGCAAAAGTTGGGTTGATGTACGTCTCCGATTTGACTACATTCAAAATCGAAGAAAATGAGTTTATCACTAGGCGACTTAGCGTCTAATGGCTCTATGAAGCAGCGATGATCTCCTGTATGGTATACGCTACAGGTTTTACAATAGGATTCGTCACAATCGTGCTCGTCCGGATCGCGTTTACTCGTTTCTACGAGTTTCTTACAGCGCGTACACTGCCAATAGCGTTCGCATATAGAAAGATTTTTCTGATCTTTCTTCACCTTATCAAGCGTTTGTAATTTGTGTCTATTGAAACACGCTTCACTTCGAAAAGTACGATGGCAAGTCATGCACGACCGTTTGACGTTTTCCACACACCCTTTAGCGTAACAAACGTCGCACGTCAACTCGCATTTATGTCGATTTTTGTCATTGTAACATTTGTAACAGTCAGCGCAATAATACGAACGCGCATAAAATGCGTTCATCTTTGTGATGACGTCAAAATGGCACTTATTATGATATAGATATATCTTTTTCGATCTTACTTCCCCCTTGTACACTATGTCGTGACACGCGTCTGCGCTGACAACCACTATCTGAATATTCAAAGCGTTTTCAAATTTAATCATGTCGGGCAGACCGCATGGGTGTTCGGGATCCACATTCGCTTTTTCACACAACTCTCTCGCCAACTGAGTTTGTAAGGGTGCGTTATCATACGTAATTCTTTTCTTTTCCGGATCGTTCTCGAGATAGGCTTTCGCAACGACGATTGCTCTCGCGGCGCACATAGAATCTTTGTTCTTTATATTCACTATGGAACGTTTCCTGAGTTTGTCGTGGTAGATATTGGTTATGGGAGCCCCCTTCCCTCCCACTAACAGTTTAACCGTACCGACGTGAATTTCGAATGAAGAGTTCAACAGTAACTCTTCGTTTGACTGAAGCATGCTCTCGATCAAATCCATTATTGTTTGAACGTCTACTTCATTACGCCTTCTAAGACTAAGTACAATAGGCGTGGTCATACCCCTTTGGAACACGTAAACCCTTACGAGATCGTGATCGTTTAAGCGTGTTATGGCCTTATCGAGAACATCTTGTAAAGCTCTACTTAATAGGCCAATATTTGACCGCCAACTCGTGTTTATGACACTTTCATCTAACTTTACACCGAAAATAATTTCTTCCGTGTTATATTTTTTACGGAATACACGTTTGTTTTCCTTCACCGTATAACCACTAGACCCTACGACCGGATTAACTCTGTCGTTCCCCCCACCACGCTGAACAATAGGCGTAGTGAATGATGAAGCCGAAGGTGGGGACTCTAGCGTACGGCATGGACAATCCGAAGTAGATGTGTGCGCATGCCCACAGTCGTCGTGCGTAGTCTTTTCTACGGGTCGCCCCTTTACGGTTACTTGTTCCCCCTTTGGCGTTGTCTTACGGGGTGCACTACAAAGGAAAGGAAAGGAAACTTAATAAGATCCTATTTTATTCCTCGCATTTACGAAAATATTTAAAACAAAAATTAAGTAACAATACCTTTCAGACATTGTTTCGGCGAAGTCTTCATCATCGGAAATCATGATGACGCTCGCACTATCAACGGCCGACGTCAGTGGTTTTTCATTACTGCTGATACGTCTTTTCTTCGGTGTACCATCAGCGCTCTCGTATTGATCTCCCACATGTTTCGTGGCAGACTTTCTTTTGGATTTCCCCTTGGGTTTCCCTTTTTTCCCCTTAGTCTTAGGGGTTGAACTGTAATAAAAAATTAGTTTCAATAAAGAACATATTTCATTCGCGCTTTATAAAAAGAAATAAAACAAAAACTAAGTAACAATACCTTTTAGTCATTCTTTCACACATTAATGAACTCTAATACTTTACCTTCTAGTTCTCGCTTCCTCGTGTACGCGTTCCCATTGCCTAGCTAAATCAGCGACGAGGTCATCCTCCGTTAAGTTGAAACTGCATAGATAAATGAACGAGGTTAGTCCAACTAGGCTGAGCCAAAACACAACTGTACTTGAAAAATATTCATAAATAATTTTTTCAAAAGGAGAAAAAAAAATCGGGGTAGGGTTTGAACCCCGG
Organism: Hanleya hanleyi; assembly: GCA_036873755.1. Taxonomy (NCBI): domain Eukaryota; kingdom Metazoa; phylum Mollusca; class Polyplacophora; order Lepidopleurida; family Hanleyidae; genus Hanleya; species Hanleya hanleyi. Next base: position 34,017 of record JAVTVY010000215.1, read on the forward strand.
CTGATGAAAATTATCAGAACCGTTTAATAAATATCTGAGGATAATCCTAAGTAGAAAAAAAGTTTTCTCGACCAGGATTTGAACCCCCTGACTGATCGATCCTGAGGCCGACGTCATATCCACGGAGCTAATATTTAGGAATATTTCCTGATATCTTTAAAGATAAACCCTTTGAACGAAACTGTTTTAAGTACGAATAAGAGATAAAACATAACGAATAACAAGGGTCTAAAGATAATAAATTGAAAATGTAAATAATTACATACCTAAAACTAGCGGTGGGAGATGACGGTAAGCTTAGATCTTGTAGTGCATCGAAGAAAGCATCTGTAAATGAAATAACTGGTCATACAATTCTAATTTCATATTATATTTACCTCAATCGTGAACGGTGCTTGGCGCTTGGGAATAAGACAAGAATTAACTTGTAGCGTTTAATCTCCTATACCTTTTAATTTTTTAGAGTTCTTAAATAATTGAGGTAACGAGAGAGTTGACCGTTTTCCCCGTTAACCCGATATACGGCGATACAGGTTTAAGTTTGCCTACAATACATTGTATTGTGTCAGTCTAGAATATATGAACGATCTTCTTTTAAGAAACGAACCGCTTGTGCTCAAAGGAATAATTAATAATGCGAACTTACCTTCGTCAAATGTTTTCTCGTCATCCATTGTATACCGAGACAGGAGATCGACCAAATACGTAAAAAACGCACCTTCGTGCGCCAGTGGCATGTGACGACTGAACTCGAAAACTCTCTCCTTTTATCCTATTAGCCGTCAAAGGGTCACGTGATGTTTTTATTGTTAGTTAACAAACGGGCCGCTAACAAAGGGGCTTAAACCGGTTTTACCGGTTTCTTACGA
>JAVTVY010000216.1:0-32695 GCA_036873755.1 Hanleya hanleyi
CTCCTTGCCCTTCAGATGAAACTACTGTTCGAGAAGAAGATGAAGCGCCATCAACGCAAGAAGTACCGGTCCATGCAGGGGAGGATCTTCAAACTTTGGGGTGAGTATACTGATGGCGAGAAGACAACGTCCCAACTCCTACGGGCCTGCAGCCAGATCAACGGGCCAACCGTGTAAGTATAATTGTATGGGTATGGTTGTATATCCCTTTTAAATTTATTATTTACGGTTGTATATTCATTGACTTCTAAATTAAATTCATCCATCTATAACAATCTTCTTACCGGTATCTTCTTGAAAAAATGTACGTACCGGGTATGTCTGTAAATGTTTGTAAATATGTTCTGTTCTGTATCCGTAAATAGGTTTATTTTACATTTTATCATCATACTGTGAAATATATATCTTGTAATAATGTTCTCTACTTTGATATATGTGAATCTGTCTGTTTATGAAATATATCTCTTGTCCTTAAATATATCTGTACATTTTATCATTTTTATATGTGAGATCGGCATTCTAATAAAACGATGTATTAATTTGAATAATGGTCTTTGTTTCAAATTGATTTATTTATTTATTTATTCTTTTATCTGATTGATCTGATCATTGTCAAGAACTTTTAATCAGCTTACAAATCTTAGATCCGAGTATGGCGTGTATGTCCGTGAACATGAAAGTGAACAGTTTTCACTCCCTGAGCTGACGAACGAAGTCGTCTGATCACCATACGACTCTCCCGTAGTGTCGGTCGTATAAACAAAGTATTTTTAGTTGGAAATTCATCTCCAACAGTATCTTTTTTTATGTTTATATCTTCAGTTATGTTCACAATGTTTAATACGAATACACTTGAATCTGAAAAGGTTTTATTGTATATGGTACGAAAAGGTTAGAGTACGAAAACGTTAGGGTACGAAAACGACTGGGTACGAAGTGGGTTGGGTAGGAAATGACCAGTACCCTTTTGACACACATGCACTCTTGGAAAAATTCCTTTTCGGTGTGTAGAGTTTAAACTAAAATCAATTCGGACATACCGGAATCGATTGCCCTCATTAGAACGTAAATGTTCTTGGCAGGATTTCTTGTGTATGATAAAATGTTTGCTCACCAGGAGGATGTAATTCCCTTGAAAGTTGTGCACTTGTTTGGAATGTTTATTCCAACTATTTGCCAATAAATCCTACATATTGAATGACATTTCAAGCTTAACCCAGTAGAATTTGCTTGCCATGTTACAATGTATAAGTATTCATTTCTGGCAAAAGTTGTTCAAAACTTCAGTGTTAATTCCATGTGGATTTTTCAGGCAAAAAAACAGGATTTCTTGTGTATGATAAAATGTTTGCTCATCAGGAGGATGTAATTCCCTTGAAAGTTGTGCGCTTGTTTGGAATGTTTATTCCAACTATTTGCCAATAAATCCTACATATTGAATGACGTTTCAAGCTTAACCCAGTAGAACTTGCTTGCCATGTTATAAGTATTCATTTCTGGCAAAAGTTGTTCAAAACTTCAGTGTTAATTCCATGTGGATTTTCAGGCAAAACTACAGGATTTCTTGTGTATGATAAAATGTTTGCTCATCAGGAGGATGTAATTCCCTTGAAAGTTGTGCACTTGTTTGGAATGTTTATTCCAACTATTTGCCAATAAATCCTACATATTGAACGTTTCAAGCTTAACCCAGTAGAACTTGCTTGCCATGTTATAAATATTCATTTCTGGCAAAAGTTGTTCAAAACTTCAGTGTTAATTCCATGTGGATTTTTCAGGCAAAAAAACAACAGGATTTCTTGTGTATGATAAAATGTTTGCTCATCAGGAGGATGTAATTCCCTTGAAAGTTGTGCACTTGTTTGGAATGTTTATTCCAACTATTTGCCAATAAATCCTACATATTGAATGACGTTTCAAGCTTAACCCAGTAGAACTTGCTTGCCATGTTATAAGTATTCATTTCTGGCAAAAGTTGTTCAAAACTTCAGTGTTAATTCCATGTGGATTTTTCAGACAAAAAAACAGGATTTCTTGTGTATGATCAAATGTTTGCTCATCAGGAGGATGTAATTCCCTTGAAAGTTGTGCACTTGTTTGGAATGTTTATTCCAACTATTTGCCAATAAATCCTACATATTGAATGACGTTTCAAGCTTAACCCAGTAGAACTTACTTGCCATGTTATAAGTATTCATTTCTGGCAAAAGTTGTTCAAAACTTCAGTGTTAATTCCATGTGGATTTTATGCCAAAAAAGAGAATTTCTTGTCTAGGATTCCCCTTCCAATTTTGGCTTGTTTTACAAAACTTTGAGCTAGGTGTGTTATTGGGGAATGGTGTCCCATACATTTATATCTGTGAAATCTGTTCCAGCCAGCTAGCTTAGAACTGCTACATGTACATTTGGATAGCCACAAGCATATTCATCTCCTGATACATCCCCCCGTCCCCATTTCCCGGGTACAACATGAGCATAAATCATTAATCTGTGTCACATCGTTCTGAAATTTATAATTTATATACATTTATCACATAACTTTGTTGGTATTCAGTGACATAAACTAAAGCCATGACGTAAATATCGTATGTAACTAGTAACATAACACTTTCAAACACACAACTGGGCTGGGTGGTGCTTAGTTGGTTCGTCGTGATATAGCTGAAATATTGTTGAAAGCGACGTTAAATTCTATTCACTCACTCACTCACTCACGTTGATTGGATAATACATGTAGCGTGAGAAAAAAAAAACAATAGGCCTACTACACTTGGTCGTGATGTCACTGAACTACTTTTCCCATTGATAAAATTTGACTACTAAATACTATGTTAACAAGTGCAACAACAAAATAGAAATCTGCAAGACGATCATTTAATCCATATTTTGAGCTTCAAATTTTGTATAAAGTACTCGCGTACCATAATCATTCATTGTTGTTTGGCGAATAGAATCAGCCAGTCATTTTGGGTACCGTACCATATCCCATCAGATCTCGAAAGTAAACATTTGTTCATTCTTTTGCAATATCTGCATGGATTCTTCCCGATGTTTGCTTATTTCTTACAATATAGATCTGGATGATAAGAGACTTCAAATGGATTACGTATTCTAAATGATCATCAGCTTAGCATGTCATCACCTCGCTGAGAACTCGCCAACCTGTCATGCGCATGATGACATGCAGCGAATTAACACAAGTGTAACTCATGGTATTACGGGATCCAGAATAAATAATGTATGAAGAACAGCCAATTAACAAATTACACTCATTACATTCGGTTGTGAAATGGTCAACGATATTTTGAAATACTGTGGAAACTGAACAGCCTTAAAAGGGAGGTTCTCAAGCTCTGTTGTGTTTTGGAATTAGATCGGCTTAGCATATAAAACTTACTCAACTTGTGTCATAACTTTCATATTAAATAGCCACTCATGTAAGATCCTCCATGTATTACAACCTACAGTTGCATGCATATATTTAAGATCAGCTTCCATTGAGAGATACTGCAGTATGAACGAGATCAAGACAGTGACACAGGCTTCTACAGGGTCACAATTAATGTAAAGCCCAACTCACACTACGAACACTTTGTTGTATTAGAACATTTTGTTCGTGTTTTTCTTCGTGGTAACCTCACACTGCGAACATTTTCTCTTGACCGCCAGTCGTCGCGATCAAGCTGCGAGGCCATTTTGTTGTGTCATGTGAGAGCGGCTTCGTCACATGACCGACAGCTGCCAGTTGATTGGATAACTGTTGGTAAATGTTCGGACACATGTTTGCAATCACCACACACTTTAAGACAAAAACTTGTTTCAGGGCAAAACATGTTCGCAATATCAAACAAGTTTGATCTCGCGAACATTTGTTCCGAACAGATGTTTTCTGTTTCTGGTCACCTCACGCTGCAGACAAAACATGTTCTGAACAGTGTTTTTGTCTAATACAACAAAATGTTCGTAGTGTGAGTTGGGCTTATACAAAACTAGGATAAACTAGAACTCATGGATCCAAAATTTTAGACTGGTACAGATATTATAGTACATGCAGGATTGTATTATTTATTTAATATTTATTTATTTATTTTATCGCCCGGAAACCCCATCTTGTACATGTATTAACCTAGCTCAGGACCATTTAACACTATGTGGTGGCGCCATTTGTAGGCGGATTTTCTCGAAACGCAATCCTGTTCAAGGTCTTATGGCTGTAAACCAGTGAACAAAATTTCAATGGAAAGCGTCAACCCATTATAGATTTATCGCCCGGAAACCCCATCTTCATGATCTTGTACATGTATTACCCTAGCCAGTAGGCTCATTTAACGCCTAGTGGTGGCGCCACCTGAAAGCAGATTTTCTCGAAACGCAATCCCATTCAAGGTCTTATGGCTGTACATCAGTGAGAAAAATTTCAAATCAAAGCATCAAATCACTAGAGATTTGTCGCCCGGAAACCCCATCTTGTACATGTATTAACCTAGCCTAGGCCCATTTAACACCATGTGGTGGCGCCACCTGTACGCGGATTTTCTCGAAATGCAGTCCCATTCAAGGTCTTATGGATGTACACCAGTGAACAAAATTTCAAGTGAAAGCGTCCATCCATTGGAGATTTATTGCCCGGAAACCCCATCTTGTACATGTATTAACCTAGCCCCATTTAACACCATGTGGTGGCGCCACCTGTACGCGGATTTTCTCGAAATGTAGTCCCATTCAAGGTCTTATGGATGTACACCAGTGAACAAAATTTCAAGTGAAAGCGTCCATCCATTGGAGATTTATTGCCCGGAAACTTCGTACGTTCGGAAGTACGGACACACCAAACTCTATATGCCCCCCCCCCCCCACATATAAAAATGGGCGGGGATATATATATATATAATCACAACAACAACATCGACAAGACACCCACTGCTACCCAAGCGACTGTGATGCTGTCTCCTGGGAGTCATCCACACAATACAACCACCTTGTATCACTGATGCTATTATCCACTTCAATTGACATTCTTGTCGAGAACCCCCCAAGTGGTTGAGCAGCATAACTTTGTGTTGTATGTTGCCACAAGGGAAAGATTAAATTTGCTTTATGTGATGACTGTACATAGCCAGGGGTCGAAAAGTCCGCCTGTCCACCTGTCGCTGACAGGTAATATTTCTTTGTGACAGGTAGAACAAAAAACTACCTGTCGCAAGTGACAGGTAGAAAAAAACTTCTACTAACTGTTTTATCAGTTCCCTAAATCATTACGATGTTCAAGAAATCAGGAAAACCCCGAAATTCAACTAAAAAATAAACGTAATGTTTCGCCGACATTCGTTCTCCACTTTATTACGATATCTGTGTGAAGAACTTCAAGGGAGGTAAGTTGTCCAAGCATGTGATCTCATGACTGTCGGGTTCCCTCGAAGGCCCGTTTATTGCTTATATATCTTGGGAAAATTGAGGGTTCCCGATATTGCTAGCTTGTTGTCTACGTCATCATTTCTTTTGTGTTTATGTCCGTGGCGGGAAGCACTGGAAGAGACCAGCACTCATATCTCTGAAAAAAAATTGACTTCTTTAACTTTTGAAATGGATAATTTCCTCAAACGGAATAATGTGGAGGAAACTAATAAATCGGGCGGCTTGCCGACCAGCCGTGACTGTGCCACGGACACCGGCACTGGCTGATCAGCTGATTGAACTATGACTGTCTGTCTCACATTGATGATTGACTGAGAGGGAACGGGATTTTCAGCTACATATCGGAGACAATTTTTCTCTGAGAAGTGAAATTTTGCACATTCATCTGAACACGATTTGTGCATTTTTATCCGCAAGTATAGATAGATTTGTTGCTTACGCAAGTCTGTATCCAGGATTTTTTTGCAGGTTCCCATCCCATTCCTAATTCATTATTGAGGGCCCAATTTTCGTTAGGGAATTTCTGCGCAAAGAGCCATGAAATTCAATACTGGTACCCAGCTATGCAATCAGATTGATATTGAGGCTCCCAAAAGCTTTTTCTACGAGTATTTCCTTCAGAAAGCCTTTCAAATTGAACAAAAACAGTTTTGGGCGCCCATATGTTTTCCGAAACTAAATTGGCTCCAGATGCAGCCCTGTTATGTTTTCATATTGTAACAAGACAAAGACAAGCTGGGGGCAAGTAGTTGACCAATGTCATTGCTGAATTTTAAGTTTTTAGATTTCCTTGAAATTGCAGGTCAGAATTTAATGTCAAACACAGAATACAGTATATGTAGGCCTACAGTCATGATAGTGTAGCTGCTGTAGAAAGTGGCACATGTACATGTACCAGTAATAAATAAACATTTATTTTGAATCACAAGTTCTTGTTATTTTGATGATATATAGTCGATCACTGCTCGTCTTTAGCCACACATGTATGTCAAAGTTCCATTGTTCAGGCTGGTGTTCTCAACAAATACAATGTTCAACACAAAACGTAAGCTTATCAAAGAAAGGTACATTCATGTACATTATATTTTACAGTGGGTGACAAAAAAATATTTTCGCAATCACTTGATTTGACAGCCTCTGAGGTAGTTCATCATCATTACAGTTTTAACCATGGAAAAATGAATGACATGGTTTTGTTCAGGTTGTAATTTAATGTGACAGGTAGAAAATGATTCTACCTGTCACATGTGACAGGTGGAGATTTTCAAACATTTCGACCCCTGATAGCCAGTCATAAATGTTCAGCTAATCATATCATAGTTGGTTATATGGTAGCTATACTGCTTAAATACTGCACAGGCCAGTTAAACCCTAATGCAGTCAATCACTCACTCCTTTTCAAGAACAAATCCCCAGTAAAGTCAATGTTGGCATTCATACAAGATGTATGGCAGCCAGGGGTGACCTTGGTAAATGTCATTTTCATGAAGTACAACACACAGAGGATCTTACACGAGTGGCTATTTAATATGAAAGTTATGACACGAGTTGAGTAAGTTTTATATGTTGCGAGCTTTAGCGAGCAAGATATAAAACTTACTCAACGAGTGTCATAACTTTCATATTAAATTGCCATGAGTGTAAGATTCTGTTTATCACATAACTACTTTCCTACGAAGTAGGCTACAGATTGCAAACTGTCCGGTAATGAGTCAGTGAGTCAGTCCATCCGAATCCTTTCATCGGCAAAATAAGGAGAACCGTTGACATTAGAACCTTGATTTTTGGCCTGAAGGTGCATTAGGGGACTGTTACCAACAAGTTCTGAGCTGACCTACTTTTGATGAAAATTTCTGGTGATTTTTGATGAAAATCACTGGTGATTCTGACTTGGGCAGTGCCCGTCTTAATATAGGCAGGATTTCAACTGGGGTGGGGATTTTCAAGAGTTCAGTTCGCGTCGAAGTCCCAATGCCTACCCTACTTCGTAGATCCTGTGACGTTAGTCACACTGCTCATGTTAACATGGTTAAGTAAATTATAAACGCAATAATTCAAAAGATTTCATCATCAAATCTATCTCAAAATTTCTTTTCTTTGTTTCATTCTCGACAAAAAAAAGGCCCTGGCTCAGGTGCATCACAGCCTTACAAGTTGCTGTATACGCTAAGCCGATATAGTTCCCAAAGGCAACAGAGCTCGAGCACCTCCCCTTTTAAGGCTATTCAGTTTCCACAGTATTTCAAAAAATCGTAGACCATTTCACAACAGAATGCAATAAGTGCAATTTGTTAACTGGCTGTTCTTCATACATTATTGATTTTTATACGCCCGCCAAAAGGCGGATGTATTATGTGATGGCGGTTTCCGTCCGTCCGTCCCTCGTGTCCGGTATATATCTGGGACAGTTTTCTATCTACAGTTCTAATTTTTGGTGAGTGCATACCCTACGGGGAGACGATGTGTCACGTACCAAAATCAAGGTCGAGGTCAGAGGTCAAAGGTCACTGGCCTCAAAAACTGGAAATCAATGAAGTGTTCGTGTCCGGTCTATATCTGGTAACGTTTTCTATCCACAGTTGAAATTTTTTGTGAGTGGATACACTAGGTGGAGACGATGTGTCGCGTACCAAAATTGAGGTCGAGGTCAGAGGTCAAAGGTCACTGTTGCCTAAAATCAGGAAATCATTGACAGTTTTCTATCTACAGTTCTAGTTTTTGGTGAGTGGATGCCCTAGGTGGGAACAATGTGTTGCATACCAAATGTAGGTCGAGGTCAGAGGTCAAAGGTCAGTGTGATCGAAAAATCAGGAAATCATTAAAAATTTCTAATTTTTACCCCTCGGCCAATTTTGGCCATGGGGTATTGTCGTCGTCTTGTACGTCCGTCTGTCCGTACGTCTGTACGTGAGCGAGATAGCCGGAGAACCGTTCCACTGAAGAATTCCAAATTTGGTATGCTTATTTACCTAGTCAAGGACCAGAAGCCTATTTAATTGGGACCTGATTGGGTGAAAACTTTGTCGGCCATCTTTAATTTTATGCGAAATGGATAATGATCCATATCTCGGAAACCATTGAACTGTTCAATACGAAAGTTGGTATACATCATCGATACATCAAGCAACTTTCAATGAATTACCAAACCGGCTTTTCTGATTGGGTGGAAATCCTGGAGGCCATCTTTAATTTATGCGAAATCGATAATGATACATATCTCTGTTACCATTCAGTTGTTTTATATGAAAGTTGGTATACATCATCGATACATCCAGATACTTTGCATCGAGATCTGATTGACCGAACACCTTGGCGGCCATCTTTAATTTATGCAAAAACTTTAATGATATATATCTCTGATCCAATTTAAGTGTTCTATACCAAATTTGGTATACAGCATCGATGTAACAACTGACTTGCAATGAATAACCCATCAGTTCCTCTGAGTGGGGGAAGGATGGGCGGCCATCTTTAATTTATGCAAAATCATTAATGATCTCGTTCTCTGATACCGTTCAAGTGCTTGATGTAAAATTTGGTATACATCATCGATGCATCAAGAGACTTACGATAAATGACTGTTCTGGTATCACTGATTGGGTGGAAACCTTGGTGGCCATCTTTAATTTATGCAAAATCTTTAATAATGTATATCTCTGATACCATTTCAGTGTTCTATACGAAACTTGGTATACAGCATCAATGTATCAAGAGATTTTCAATGAATAACCACATCAGTTCCTCTGAGTGGCGGGAAGGATGGGCGGCCATCTTTCATTTATGCGAAATCATTAATGATCTCTATCTCTGATACCATTCAAATGCTCGTTGTAAAATTTGGTATACATCATTGATGCGTCAAGAAATTTATGTAATGAATAGCGGTTTCTCTGATTGGACGGAAATCTTAGGGGTCATTTCTAATTGCAAATTTTTTGATAATCTGTATATTTGTCACTTGACTGCTTGGTGTTCCTGACATCTTGGTTCAAATTGAATGCATTATGAATGTACCCAGAGCCGAGGGGTTTTCTGATGCGCAGCTTCGTATTTGTGAGTGGATTCAATAGGGGGAAATGAAGTGTCGCATACAGAAAAATAGGTCAAGGTCAAAGGTCACTGTGACCCCGAAATCAGGAAATTATTAAAAATAACATTTTTTCGTGTCGGATACATTAGTGGGACACGATGTGTCACCTACCAAAATGTAGGTCAAGGTCACTGTGACCCCAAAATCGTGAAATGGGTAAAAATCATGATTTTTTGAGTCCATTGAGAAATTACAGGGAGCCGTTTTGTCAAGTAGCAAAATTTAGGTCCAGGTCAATAGACAAGGTCACTGTGACCCCAGAATCAAGGTCAAAGGTCAGTGTGACCTAAAAATCAGGAAATCATTAAAAATTACTAACTGTTTGTGAGTGGATTTAATAGGGGGAAATGAACTGTTGCATACCAACAATTAGGTCACGGTCACTGTTACCTCGAAATCAGGAAATTATTAAAATATAACATTTTTTTGTGTCAGTAGATACATTAGTGGGACACGATGTGTCACCTACCAAAATGTAGGTCAATGTCAAAGGTCAAGGTCACTGTGACCCAAAAATCGTGAAATTGTTAAAAATCATGATTTTTGTTTGTCCATTGAGAAATTACAGGGAGCCATTTTGTCATGTACCAAAATTTAGGTCCAGGTCAATAGACAAGGTCACTGTGACCCAAGAATCAAGGTCAAAGGTCAGTGTGACCTAAAAATCAGGAAATCATTAAAAATTACAAATTGTTTGTGAGTGGATTCAATAGGGGGAAATGAAGTGTTGCATACCAAAAATTAGGTCAAGGTCAAAGGTCACTGTGCCCCCAAAATCAAGAAATTATTAAAAATAACTTATTTCTGCAAGTAGATACGTTAAAGGGACATGATGTGTTTCATACCAACATGTGAGTCAAAGGTCAAGGTCACGTTGACCCCCAAATCAAGAAATCATTAAAATTCACATTTTCCATATGCCTGTCGAAGATGAAGTCGTGTAATGCGATGTTGCGTTCTGTCCATTCATCCATTAACATTTGTTGTCCATGCAATATCTCTAGTTTCAAGGTATGGATTGGTACCAAACTTTGAGTATACTTTACTCGCACATGGCAAAGAGGAGCCATACATTTTGAGATCAATTTGTCAAAGGTCAAGGTCATACTCCCCCAAAACTGAATCAAGTTTAGCTGACTCTGTGTTACATGTAGGTTGGAATATTCAGAGTTCTCTCCCATACATGTACATGTATATGGCATTTGTCCCATGTTTGAAACAGCTACATTTAGTTAAACTGTTGTGAAATTAAAACCATACATTTACTAATTTAATGGGGAGAGGGGTCCTTTATGAACTTCATACCTGTTTATTAACTCAAGAACAAATGTTTACTTTCTTCTTCCTTCATGAAAAATTCTCTCACCTGAACGGAGTCCATTTGCAGGAAAACTACTATTTTCTTGTGTTTGACTATTGTCGATTTCAGTATTGGATATGTGAGCTCTTGACTCTTGATTCAAGGTCAACTTGTTACCAAGAGTTAAGCTCATTTTAGTTTATCATTCAGTCTAAGATGTGATATATGTTACATTCTTGGAAGCACAAAATTGTAGACCTTTCTCTGGATTGCTCGCTACTAATTGGAATCAAGGCTATTAAACAACCTTGAAATTTGGACCAATGTAATTCCAGATATACGGGCGTATATTGAAGCCCCTTGGGCTCTTGTTGATTATGTAATGCCACGAGTTATATTTGTGTTCGCTGCATGTCATCATGTGCGCGACATGTTGGCGAGTTCTCAACGAGGTGACGACATGCTAGGCTGACAAGATCATTTTGAATACGTAATCCGTTTGAAGTCTCTAATCATCCAGATCTATATTGCAAGAAATGAGCAAACATCGGGAAGAATCCATGCAGATATTGCAAAAGAATGAACAAACGTTTACTTTCGATACTGACGGGATACGGTACGGTACCCAAGATGGCGGACTGACTCGATTCACCAAACAACAATGACGGACTACGGTACGTGAGTACTTTACACAAAATTTGAAGCTCAAAACTGTTGAAATAATACATTGCGGAGCATTGCTGCTTGTGTGGCTATTGACAAGTTTAGTTTGCAAGCTGATGCATGTATCTGGATTAAATGATCATCTTGCAGATACATGTATCTATGTTGTTGTTGCACTTGTAAACATAATGTTTCGTAGTCAAATTTTATCAATGGGAAAAATAGTTCAGTGACATCACGACCAAGTGTAGTAATTTATTTTCTCACGCTACATATATTATCCAATCAGCGTGTTTGAAAGTGTTATTTACCTAGGTGCATACGATAATTATGTCATGACCATATATGTCCCTAATAACACCGCAGTTATGTGATAAAGACAAGTATGAAATGTTTGCTCATTGTCTAGGAGCCGTTTGGCCCCTAAAGTCAGAATTTCTTCGGGCAAAATAATTACTTAGGAACCACTTCTTTTCCAAATAAAGTTGTACGACAATGAAAAACTAACGACATTAATACTGTGTTGATTTAGTTCCTATTGAATTGTTATCCTGGAATCTTTATTTAATGCAGCTAAATAGATGTATCAGAGCAGAATGTTCAGCAGAATCACGTACATTAATTAAATAAAGAACTGATTCAATACTCTGAATCATAAGTTAATTAGCATCAAATATTATTATCAGTTTTTGAAAGCAACCCAAAGTAATTTCATTCCCTTGTAGAATCATGGTGAACCCAACTGGGGAACTGACTTCCATGCCTTAATGTTTGCTTTTCAGAAGGATGTGATTCCCTTGAAAGTTGTGCACTTGTTTGGAATGTTTATTCCAACTATTTGCCAATAAATCCTACATATTGAATGACGTTTCAAGCTTAACCCAGTAGAACTTGCTTGCCATGTTAAAGGTATTCATTTCTGGCAAAAGTTGTTCAAAACTTCAGTGTTAATTCCATGTGGATTTTTCAGGCAAAAAAATAGGATTTCTTGTGTATGATAAAATGTTTGCTCATCAGGAGAATGTAATTCCCTTGAAAGTTGTGCACTTGTTTGGAATGTTTATTCCAACTATTTGCCAATAAATCCTACATATTGAGACGATCGAGCATCACATAATATGTCTATCTCGTTTTCTTTGTTAATTAATGTTGAGGTTTAATGAAATATTTCTATCAACTCTTCTGCGTTATTAGTTTGCATAAAGAGTACCCTTGTTCTTTTGCTCAACTTTCGGTGACATTATCATTCTGATTATCTATGTCGAAGGAATAACATGTTGTTGTTGTTGTAATGTTACATTTCGTTTGTATCACCCAGCCACGGATTTTTGATTGTAAGTCTTTATCTAACAGAGATGTATGATCTACAATGCGTCAGGAAGCTAGTAGAATGAATTACCTTGGAAGTTTGTCGTTTTATAAACTGTGGTTGCATGTAACTTTGTAGCTACGGACCAAAACAGCTGACTATTTTTACTTGTCATCAAACGAAGTCAGCCATGTTTGATTTGTGAAATACTCTGAAGTTGGCCGGTTTATGTTTTAATTTGCGATAAAGATAAAGCTTATCTTTAATAAATCTGAGCACAGTGCAAACTATATTTAATATCAGTCTGAAATATGTGCTAAGTTAGCTGGATTTCCTAATAAATTGTGTCAAATTGAAACGTTTGTGTGTTCGACATTTTGGGTTTGAGGCTAGCGTGTTGAGTGTATAAAAGCGGGAGATCCAAGTCATTCAGGGACTCGTTCCAAAACATTGGAAGGGTTCACTTCTCTCCCTCTTTAGGCTACAGTGACATCACAGCTCAGGATTAACTGCTGTTTACAGGGTACAGACCAGGGACACACGAGAAAGGTATGGGGATAATGGAATTTAGCTTCAAGAGATTTCTTTTTGGCTACAACTCTGAAGTTTATTAGGAAAGATAGCCTTTACTATTGATTCACCGACTTTGATCCTCTGCATCGGCTTGAGTTGTTTAAGCCCTGTCAATCATGGGATCACTGTCCGAATGAATTAATACCAGGCATTTCATCATTCATCACTATTTCATCATTCATTGCTTGTTAGTTGAAGTTATGCGGCTATACTTAAAGATCACAGCATAGTGCATTTGTTATGAAATCAGTGGACACCCTATGCAATCTCATCGGAAATCCACCCTATGCAATCTCATCGGAAATCCACCCTATGCAATCTCATCGGAAATCCACCCCATGCAATTGCATCGGAATACAGTATTCGACTGCAGCCACCCTTCAGCTAGCAGTAGTACATGAACACCCCATGCAATTGCATCGGAATACAGTATTCGACTGCAGCCACCCTTCAGCTAGCAGTAGTACATGAACACCCCATGCAATCGCATCGGAATACAGTATTCGACTGCAGTCATTCTTCAACTAACCCTAACAGTAGTATACGAACACTCCATGCAATCGCATCGGAATACAGTATTCGACTGCAGTCATTCTTCAACTAACCCTAACAGTAGTATACAAACACCCTATGCAATCGCATCGGAATACAGTATTCGACTGCAGTCATTCTTCAACTAACCCTAACAGTAGTATACGAACACCCCATGCAATCACATCGGGTTACCATACAGTATTCAACTGCAACCACCCTGCTTTCGACAAGGTGCGTGACTGGTCCATGGTCTTCTGGACAACAACGTTCAACTGATGTCAATGCTCCTCATATACAAAGTATTGTATTCCTGCAAATCTCCTATTCCCATAGTTTTATACACTCAACTAGTCACTCTATTTCCAGGGCACATTGTTATATTGTTCTATTATTGTTAATGTTCTATTGAAAGCGCCGAGGACATAGAGACACTAAAATAACATGGGCACATTGTTATATTGTTCTATTATTGTTAATGTTCTATTGAAAGTACTGAGGACATAGCGACACTCAAATAACATGGATTCATTCTTTTCATGGAATAAAACAGAGCTTTATTGATGAACAAAAACGCTGGTGTTGAGTTACATTCTTGTTGATGTGTGATATCAATAACTGACCAGGTACATAGAGTTACATGTGTTGATTCCAGATTTAACCCTCTATTGTTATACTCCACAAACCACAGTGCTTGTTCGTTACATAATTTTGGCGCCCGAAATGGGACCCATTTTCTAGTGGGTCCAGTGACACGAATATCTGTGGAGTGCAATGTCGAGACTTGATATTAGGTAATATGAAATAGACATTGCTGGATATTGAATCTTGAAAAATATGGAGACAGGACTTTCCAATCGACCACTTAGAAGAGGAAGGAGGAACCCTAGAATCAGAATTATCGGTGATGAAGCCTGCACTACAGCTAGTGACGCAGAAACACAGGAGAGTGCTGATGAAATTCAAGAGGATATGGCCTTGGGAACTCCAGCATCACCAAGGGCCCAGTCGTCCGTGATTAATGTCTTTTCAGGGCCACCAAGAAAGACTTCTGGTCTACCTGGGACTGATTTCGATAATTTTTCAGGAATTCCTTTAGCTCCCACAGTGAATTCAATTCCTCCACAGGTAACATCTGGTGATTCCAACCAAATACAAATACAGAGGGAAGTAGCAGAGCAGGTAGGAACAGTGCTAAAAGGCACATTAGCAGAATTTTCTTCAACTTTGGCTGGTATTATCAAAGAAGCTCAAATGGTAAACAGAGGGAATAGATCCCCACCAGAGTGCCAGAGTGCTAATGCAACTCACCAGTCTCGAGCAGGACAACAAGACGGAGTTTTGGTTACCAGAAGATCCCCTGAAGATTTGCCAATCAATGACAACAGACCTGTCCGACCTAGCATGTCTCGCACTAGACATTCAAACAGGGTCTACAGAAGTTCTCATTGCGAATCTTCTAGCGATGAAGCGCCATCTAGCGCTAATATCTTCGTCTCAAGAACCAAAAACCAGAACGCGAAGTTACCGCCATTCAGTGGGTCTGAACCTTGGGAGGTTTGGTTTAACAGATTTGAGGATGTGGCCATGCTAAAAGGGTGGACGATTGCGGATAAACTCGGTGAGCTGTTACCCCGGATACAGGGAAAAGCTGGGGAATTTGTATATGGACAACTGCCTAGGGAAGTAAGGAATAATTTTACCCTGCTGGTTGACGAGCTTGATCATCGGTTCAAGAAAGTAGAAACAGCGAAACGTTTTGGGGCACAGTTCAGCAATCGGAATCAGAAGCCCGGTGAAACTGCAGAGAACTATGCAGCAGACTTGAAACGGCTTTATGACAAAGCCCATGCGAACCGAGACAGAGAGACCAGAAGAGAAGATCTTCTAAGGAGATTTTTAGATGGCCTAATTGATGAAAAGGCACGATTCCATGTGGAATATATCAAAGAACCAGAGAATATTGATGAAGCAGTGTTTGAGGTTGTTAACTTTCTGGAGACACAGTGTCGAACTAACTCCAATGAAGACAGACGAACTAGGAAACCAACACGTGTTGTAAAAAATGCCAGTGATAATGAAGAATGCCCTCCCGAGCCAAAAGATGGGGTTCGAGTGGCAATACAAACTCGTGGCAAGAAGAAATGGAGCCAGGACAAGCCAGATGTAGTTGGAAATACTAGCGACCAGAAAATATCTACAGAGAAGCCAGATGAATGTGTATCAGAAGTACAGAAGTTGAGAGCAGATTTTACCAAGATGTTTGACACTCTGAATGGTAAGATAGAGTCCATTTCATTGAATACACAACCAAATGGAGTATATAGGAAACGGATGTATCAGCAACCCCCATCTCAAGCCCGTGGCACTGCAGCAACCAAGCAAACAGGAGAGAGGAATCAGTTCACAGGATGCTTCCGCTGTGGAGGAAATCATTTCATCCGAGATTGCACATATCAAGTCACCGGGCAGTTAAATGTTTCGGCCAAACCATTTGTACCGGGTAGGGGTAAAACTCAACATTACGGAAACAATTATTTTCAGAATTCAGCTAATGGTCATCACAATAATCCAGAGTCGACAAACTTGCAGGGATCGGCTCAATAGGCCGAGGGACGGTCCCAAGTTATACAGGCCTGTCTACGAACCAACGTGAAAACAACCCAGTTATAAGTGATAATTCACCTCTGAACACCGAAACTATACGGAGGGAAAAACCTAGGTATGATGGTGTTTACGTCAGTGGAACCTTGCAGGGGACGCAGGTCACATATACCGTGGATACTGGAGCTACAGCTACCATTGTTTCCGACCGCGTCTACTCCAAGATACCACAGAACCAGCGACCAGAGTTGAAGATCACTGGGAAAAAAGGACTTGCCTGTGCTGACGGAAGAAAACTGGATTACAAGGGGAGGGCCACATTTCAGGTATTCCTAGGATCACTACATCTTGAATGTGAGTTAGCTGTTGCCAACATTGAGGATGATGTGTTGCTTGGCACAGATATTCTGCAAAAGGGACCGTGTGGGCCAGCAGACATTTTACTGAGTGAGGGCCATATGTTGTTGGATAATGTGATTATTCCCTTGGAGCAGGTGTGCTCATCACCTCTCAGGAAAGTGAAAGCAGCAGATCATTTTATCATTCCTGGCATGAGTGAAATTGTAATTGATGTATTCATTGACAGAGCTATTAATGAGGCTGACAATCACACAGTGATGATACAGACATCACCTCATTTTACCGAGGCTCAATCTTTGATTGTAGCTCCATGCTTGGTGAATGTTGCGGGAAACACCACTGTTAAGGTCAGGGTGTTAAATCCTTTTAGTGAGACAAAATCCATCAAACAAGATGAGAATATAGGATTTGCTGAAGCTGTCACCTCTGGAGATGTTAGAGTAGCAGTAGAGGAAGAAGACGCTTCGGAAACAGAGAATTTTGATTCTGTAAAAAGGATCATGCTGCGGGATAACATTCATGCTACCCAGCCAGGTTTTGGTGCAGCTAGGGGTATTGGAGACGAGGCATCCTCTGATAGTAGAAGTGACACTAGTATGGATATTCCCTCGCACCTTTCAACTCTCTACCAGGAGACAGTGGGGGACTTGAACATCTCAAAACACCAAGAAGTGACAACACTGCTTACAAAATTTCAGCATGTTTTCTCCAAAGATGAGTGTGACTTAGGGCTTACTCACATAGTGGAGCACAGTATAGATGTTGGTGAAGCTAAGCCAATCAGACAGCCACCAAGACGACTTCCACTAGGAATTGTAGGTGAAGAAAAGGCAGCCATTGAAAAGCTACAGAAGCAGGGTTCAATAAGACCATCAACGTCACCTTGGGCTTCACCAATAGTGTTAGTGAGGAAGAAAAATGGTACAGTGCGCCCATGCATCGATTATCGCCGTGTTAATGCTGTCACGCGTAAAGATGCCTTTCCTCTCCCTAGAACTCAAGACTGCCTGGATTCATTGGAAGGAGCAGTGTGGTTTTCGACCCTTGACTTAACCTCAGCCTATAACCAAGTGCCTATCAAGAAAGATGATGTCCCCAAGACAGCATTTGTAACTAGACATGGCTTGTTTGAATACACCACGATGCCCTTTGGGCTATGCAATGCGCCAGCAACGTTCCAGAGACTGATGGAGTTGGCTCTGAGTGGACTTCAGTGGACAAAATGCCTCATCTATCTGGATGACGTCATCGTGTTTGGGAAGACATTCAATGAACATAAGGAGCGACTTCAGGAAGTTCTCACCAGAATTGAAAATGCAGGTTTAAAGCTGAAGCCATCGAAGTGTCAGCTTTTCAAAAGACAGGTAACATTTTTAGGGCACATCATTTCACAAGAGGGAATTCTGCCTAATCCGGACAATGTAAAGAAACTTGTGGAATGGCCCACACCTAGGAACGTAACTGATGTCCGTGCTTTACTAGGGATGGGCAGCTACTATAGGAGATTCGTGAAGAATTTTTCACAGATTGTCAAACCCCTCACAGAGCTCACGAAAAAAAATAATGTCTTCAAATGGACCCCCGAATGCCAGACAGCATTTAATGAACTGAAGGCGATTTTAATCAGCCCTGATATCATGGGGTACCCAAAGGACGACTGTCAATTTGTGTTGGACACCGATGCTTGTGACGTGAGCATAGGAGCTGTGCTGTCACAGATTCAAGATGGGAGAGAGAGAGTAATCTCTTATGGGAGCAGGACGCTGAATAAGGCGGAAAGGAATTACTGTGTTACCGACCGTGAGTTACTCGCAGTGAAGCATTTTACGGAGTACTTCAAGCATTATCTTTTAGGTAGAAGATTCTTAATTAGGACCGATCATCAGGCTTTAAAATGGTTGTTCAGCCTCAAGGAGCCCAAGAACAGAATTGCTCGATGGATCGAGTTATTGTCGGCTTTTGACTTTGAGATTGAGCATCGACCAGGCAAAAGCCATGGTAATGCTGATGCCATGTCAAGATGCCCGAACCCACGAGAGTGCGTATGTCCAGAGGAACCTTATGGAAAATTGTTGAGCTGTGGACCATGCGTTAAGTGCAATAAAAGGTCATCTGATATGGACAGCTCCCTTTCTGAAAGAGAAGTTAGTATAAATAGAGTATCTAAGACAAAACGGGATTCAAAACTGTGGAAAACAGTTTTCTTCTCAAGTAAGAGGATATATACCTACCTGATAAATGTTGTGTTCTTTCTACTTAGTATACTTACGTTAGAGGATTTTGGTGTGGATAACTGGGGTGGTCAACAACAGAATCCAGTCGGGAGTGAAGAAAAACACGAAGACACAGCAGGTGTATCGGGATTTCCGTGCTGGAAGGAACTTTGGGAATCATTCTCCAAGTCAATGGCCGAGGTAGCTGACAAAATAAAGATGGGGTTTCAGACAAACACATGCGCTTGGAAGAAACAGGATACAGTCTGCCGCATAAGGGAAACACTGTGGATACAGGGGTATTCGATGACGACCTTGCGGAAGAAGCAACTTGAAGATTCAGACTTGGGTCCAGTCGTAAAATGGTACACCAGTGGTAAGCGGCCTTTTGGCACTGAAGTTTGTGCAGCAAGTCCAGCTACTCGCCATTATTGGAACAACTGGAATAACCTAGCTTTGAAGGATGGGGTACTCTTCCGCAGATTTGTCCGGAAAGATGTCAGTGGGGATCACTGGCAGTTCTTGGTGCCAAGATCGATGAGAGAGTATGTGTTGAAACACATGCATGACTCTGTTCTCTCTGGACACTTGGGACGCAAGAAAACTAAAGAGAAGACTTTACAGAGATTTTATTGGTTTGGCATTCGTGATGACGTGGAAAATTGGATTATGCGATGTGATACATGCAGTGCCAGTAAGCCTCCGTCCCGAATGCCACACGCCCCATTAGGTGACATGAGAGTTGGGGCTCCACTAGATCGGCTGGCGACAGATATTCTTGGGCCATTGCCAGAGACACCACGTGGACACAAGTATGTGTTAGTTGTTACTGACTATTTCACTAACTGGGTAGAAGTGTTGCCAGTGCCAGATCAGACTGCTGTAACCTGCGCACAGAAAATTCTGAATGAGGTTATCTGTCGGTTTGGTTGCCCTTTGGACTTACATTCGGATCAGGGATCGAATTATCGAAGTGAAATTTTCGCTGAGTTATGTAGACTCTTAGAGATCAGGAAAACACAGACATCACCACGCCACCCACAGTGTAATGGTAAAGTTGAACGTTTTAACAGAACACTGGTGAGGATGATTCGAGCATATCTGAAGGGCGAACAGAGGGATTGGGACATTCACTTAGGATGTTTAGCGGCGGCATACAGGGCAACACCCCATGAGCGGACAGGTTTAACCCCAAATCTACTCATGTTGGGACGAGAAGTGAGACTTCCAGCAGAGGTGGTATTTGGGAAGGGTACTGATCCTATCGGGGATGAGATATCAACGTACGGTGACTATGTTGATAAATTAAAAGAAAGGATGCAACATGCCCATGATGTTACAAGAAATCGACTCGGAAGTAGTGCAAGGCGGCAGAAACAGACATATGATGGTAAAATGGCTCTTTACATCTACCAACCTGGGGAATATGTGTGGTATTTCCAGGAGCTGAGAAAAAAAGGCATGAGCCAAAAGCTTATGCAGCCATACGCTGGTCCTTACGTCATTGTGCAAAAGTTGAATGACTTAGATTACATAATACAACTAGATGCAAGGGGGACTAAACGACTAGTACATCATAACAAACTCAAACCATATGAGGGATGCATCACTTTGAAGTGGGCAAAGTACGCTGTCGACAAAGCTAAGCGTCATGGAATCATAGTGGCTGATCCCAAGAATGGATAGGGTGTCCACTGATAACCCCAACTGTGACTAATGGAAGTTCAACAGTTGATGTATTCTTCTTGATGATCTAATTGCAGGTTATGATGTCCAGTCAAGTAGTTGTGAAGAAGCTATGTGAAAAGGCTTTGAAGAATCTTCAAAAGCGTGGCCTAGCATTACAATGTGGACACTGTGCGTACATAGGGGACAGGCCACAAATGGTGCGGCATATGGTGAGTCTTCATGCCCCACAGGATGAAGTGCCATTCCGGTGTCTTGCTTGTGGGAAGCGAGGGGTGAAAAGGGAAGAAATCAGTAGGCATCTGCAAAGCAAGCATACAGGATTTCAGGAGGCTACATATCTGGGAGGCACTAAGACCCCATACCGGCTAAAGGGTGTAACTACCCTGTCCCAGGAACAGTCTTTGGATCACTACGAGGTGCGATGTACAACACCCAGCCATGACGTTCAAAAATCCACACCAAAGACAACTGGACCGACAGAGCCAGAGGAGCCCGCCTCATTACAAACGGACACCCCAAGTGCTGCTCCAGAAAGTAAACTAACTGGATCTGAACTTCAGTTTTCACCCCTGAGGACTGTGGTACTTAAAACCTCATCGGGTTTGACGGGAACATGTACCCCCACATATGATCTTCGAGCTCTGTTTAAGGTTCTGGAGCATCATCCGGAAATACAGGAAGAGTTGATCAAAGCAGAAGAGTTGAAACGGGCTGTCGCTTCAATCCAGGACTCACCAGCACCAGAAAATGAGAACACAGTCCGCAATGTGTTTGAGACCTTTCACCCCACAGAAGTTTCGGTGGAGCCAAGTATGGTGCAGTCAGGTAGAGAGGAAAACCCAAATGAGGCAATTCAATTGCAAGAAGAAGAAGAGCGTCTGGATCTCCACCCGAATGCTAACGAGTTGGAAGAGTTTCAGTCTGATGTATCCGCCCTCTCTCCTTTGCCTTTGACTCCTGCAAGACCGGATGCAGTAGACCCTGTTAAACCAGTGGTAAAAGACCCTGTTAAACCAGTGGTAGTAGACCCTGTCGCTAATGTTTCAATGGTACCAGTATCTGCCATCAAGGAGTTGGTAGACAGTTCAGTTCGTTGCTCCATTGAGGCTGTTGCGAGTTCAATTATAGCGGCTTCAGGAAATCGGCCGTTCCCACCAGAACAGGATGTTCGTCCACTGACAACTCAGTTAATGGCCACAAATGTTCATTTGGGAGAAGTTGCTGCACAGGTGAAGCGGACACAGGGCACCCAAAATCAACTGGATGAGTCTCTTCGACAGATAACATCGTCATTCTCTGGGATGAAACTGGAGTTAAGTAGACTTAATAAGGGCGTATATGACCTGACTACAGTCATGAAAAACATCGACCAGGCAGTAAACACCCAAACCAGTACCTTCAGAACCATTCTTCAAGGGGCCATAGACACTCAGACTGGGCTCACCAGCGCCATGCTACTTCAAGCAGAAGCTTTTCGCCACACCCAGAGTCAGTTGCTGTGTTTGGCTGAGCGCAAGCCAGGAGTGGAACACACTTCAGACCTTCAACGCAGCAACCAGAGATCTGAGTCTTCTCAGGATGATCCTGCCATGCCGATCGGTTATGCCCGAAACCCTGCAACCACCGTGAAGTCGACAGTTAGGAGTGCTACCACAACCCGCTGGGACTCCTCGACAACTGGAAAACGGCCAAGGGAAGACAGCCCTGAACGTCATCAGGATAAGCGCAGAAGGATGTCACCCATGCAATGGAAGCGTCCAACCCAAAACAGGGACTACGAGTACCGGAGACAGAGGAGTCCAGTGCCACGCAGAGGTAGAGAACAGTGACTGGAATGGTAACCATTTCTGGAACATTAACTTTCACAAACCTTGTATGTATCTTCTCAGTTGGTGATAATAGTTGAATTCCGTGGACATCTGCAGTACCTTATTACTGGGAACTTGTGAATATATTTATTGTGTTACAAATGGAAAATTAATCGCGTTCGCAGGACTTCAGTGAAATGTGTTGTGTAAATTCTTGAACATTGCTGTGGACTGTTGGAACTTTCGAGAATGTTATTGGAATTACATGTGTGAATAATTGAGAAATATATATCAAATGTTGGTGATGCTCTATTGTAGTTAACATGTTAAGGTGAACGGGGACGTTTCCACCTTAAGTGGGGAATAGTGAGACGATCGAGCATCACATAATATGTCTATCTCGTTTTCTTTGTTAATTAATGTTGAGGTTTAATGAAATATTTCTATCAACTCTTCTGCGTTATTAGTTTGCATAAAGAGTACCCTTGTTCTTTTGCTCAACTTTCGGTGACATTATCATTCTGATTATCTATGTCGAAGGAATAACATGTTGTTGTTGTTGTAATGTTACATTTCGTTTGTATCACCCAGCCACGGATTTTTGATTGTAAGTCTTTATCTAACAGAGATGTATGATCTACAATGCGTCAGGAAGCTAGTAGAATGAATTACCTTGGAAGTTTGTCGTTTTATAAACTGTGGTTGCATGTAACTTTGTAGCTACGGACCAAAACAGCTGACTATTTTTACTTGTCATCAAACGAAGTCAGCCATGTTTGATTTGTGAAATACTCTGAAGTTGGCCGGTTTATGTTTTAATTTGCGATAAAGATAAAGCTTATCTTTAATAAATCTGAGCACAGTGCAAACTATATTTAATATCAGTCTGAAATATGTGCTAAGTTAGCTGGATTTCCTAATAAATTGTGTCAAATTGAAACGTTTGTGTGTTCGACATTTTGGGTTTGAGGCTAGCGTGTTGAGTGTATAAAAGCGGGAGATCCAAGTCATTCAGGGACTCGTTCCAAAACATTGGAAGGGTTCACTTCTCTCCCTCTTTAGGCTACAGTGACATCACAGCTCAGGATTAACTGCTGTTTACAGGGTACAGACCAGGGACACACGAGAAAGGTATGGGGATAATGGAATTTAGCTTCAAGAGATTTCTTTTTGGCTACAACTCTGAAGTTTATTAGGAAAGATAGCCTTTACTATTGATTCACCGACTTTGATCCTCTGCATCGGCTTGAGTTGTTTAAGCCCTGTCAATCATGGGATCACTGTCCGAATGAATTAATACCAGGCATTTCATCATTCATCAGCATTTCATCATTCATTGCTTGTTAGTTGAAGTTATGCGGCTATACTTAAAGATCACAGCATAGTGCATTTGTTATGAAATCAGTAGACACCCTATGCAATCTCATCGGAAATCCACCCTATGCAATCTCATCGGAAATCCACCCCATGCAATTGCATCGGAATACAGTATTCGACTGCAGCCACCCTTCAGCTAGCAGTAGTACATGAACACCCCATGCAATTGCATCGGAATACAGTATTCGACTGCAGCCACCCTTCAGCTAGCAGTAGTACATGAACACCCCATGCAATCGCATCGGAATACAGTATTCGACTGCAGTCATTCTTCAACTAACCCTAACAGTAGTATACGAACACCCCATGCAATCGCATCGGAATACAGTATTCGACTGCAGTCATTCTTCAACTAACCCTAACAGTAGTATACGAAACACCCATCGGATGCAATCGCATCGGAATACAGTATTCGACTGCAGTCATTCTTCAACTAACCCTAACAGTAGTATACGAACACCCCATGCAATCACATCGGGTTACCATACAGTATTCAACTGCAACCACCCTGCTTTCGACAAGGTGCGTGACTGGTCCATGGTCTTCTGGACAACAACGTTCAACTGATGTCAATGCTCCTCATATACAAAGTATTGTATTCCTGCAAATCTCCTATTCCCATAGTTTTATACACTCAACTAGTCACTCTATTTCCAGGGCATATTGTTATATTGTTCTATTATTGTTAATGTTCTATTGAAAGCGCCGAGGACATAGAGACACTAAAATAACATGGGCACATTGTTATATTGTTCTATTATTGTTAATGTTCTATTGAAAGTACTGAGGACATAGCGACACTCAAATAACATGGATTCATTCTTTTCATGGAATAAAACAGAGCTTTATTGATGAACAAAAACGCTGGTGTTGAGTTACATTCTTGTTGATGTGTGATATCAATAACTGACCAGGTACATAGAGTTACATGTGTTGATTCCAGATTTAACCCTCTATTGTTATACTCCACAAACCACAGTGCTTGTTCGTTACAATATAGTACATATATATTGTTTCAGTTACCACCAGATCAAAATATTCTCCTGGGTTAAAAGATAGGGCAAACTATTTATATTAATCAGTAGCTGATCAGCTGAAGTCATGAGTCACTGCACAGACAGGCTCTTCTTTGTTATCTCAATAATGTGCAAAATGTGGATTCTATAAATGGAAGATGTTCTGGTCGGCACATAATATATGTATTATTTATTATAACGGATAAATGTTTTATTGTTGTCCATACCTAAAATGGCCTCTTGGATTTTGGTGTCAGGGTCATCCAGGTGCACCAGCAGACCTCTGTAAATCGCCTCCAGATGGGCTCGATACAGGCCAGCATCGTATCCATTCTCGAAACAGCCGAAGTACGCCAGGAAAGTTTTGGCCACGGTGAGGCGTATATCATCACAGCTGTCATCCAGACGTTTCAGAAGTTCTGGGTACATGTTGTGAAGTCTGTCCTGGTGAACTGATGTGTTCATCATGTCGAATGTTCGCGTCATCACCCGACAACTGACCAGTCTCGTGTTCTTGTTGTCATCGTCCATCAATGTGACGAGTCTGGTTAATATCTCCTCAGTCAGATGTCCCACCTGTCAACACAGAGAAAACAAGTTGCCCTAAAATCGCTGTACTCCGGATGTTCTTCCAATTTTCTCCATGAGCCAATTAAAACACCACATTTCTTTTTGAAATTTGAACTGACCAATCAGATGTCTATAAATATGCACTGAAAATTGGTTTTACACTAACACATGTTCACAGATAAAAGCCTCATCCAATGACAAATGCAATGGCATTTTTCATGTATTTGTTTGTGAAAATCTAAAAATCCAACAAAAGATTTTGATAGATTTGGTGAAATGAAATACTTGTCAGCATAAAGCCAATATTGTAATACGTTGAATGTGCTAACTTGAGAATGTCGTGCATGTTTATTAATGTGGAAATGATAACATTTGAAAGTGACTTGAAAGCAGACTTTTAAAAGATTAACGATGGTAATCAATGTCTTGAATATTACAATTAAATGTAACAAGAGTTCATGGGCTTCGAAATACGACCAAGAAAACCTACATTCTAGACTTGTCTAGAAATCGGGAGTTCCATGTGGCACAAGTTCCTTGTTGGCTTGGGGCCCATTGATCTTCCCCTTTGACGTTATCCAGGTTTCTTCTTTGCCTCGTATTTAGGATTTACCTCGAACCTTGCATACATTGCAGAGGTCACAAAATTTATTTTCAGTTGGAAGCCATCTGGCGGGCAAGGTTAATATTTTACTCGCCACATTGGCAACCTAATTTTTTTGCTTGCCATTTCAGACTGATTTTTTATGTAATAAGTGATGGACTTCACTGTTCCAACAATATTATATTTCAGCCAAAATTGGATGAGAAAAACTGACTGGAGTGTATCTATATAGAATTTCCCAACCAATTCAGGTGATCCCGACCCCGAATTTGTAATTTCCTTTGCAATTTCGTTCTGAATTGATTTCGCTCCCTGATCAACACAGATTTACTCTGGCAAATAAACACTTCAAATACCAAAAATTTGTGAATTACTCTTTCTTTTTAACCGACACATTGGTGAGGGACTTAAAATTTCCCTCGCCGTGTGTCATTTTTTAGTTGACTTTGGCGAGTTGTCGAATGGGATTTGTGACCATTGCATTGCATAGTCCTCAGGCCTGGTCATGAGGAAATGACAGTTAAAGGTTATACAAAATGGTCTCAAAATCTGCTACTTTTTTGTGCTAAATTGTTGTAGAGGTGATTATATAGACTTGTTTTACATTTTTGTATGTTTTCAAACTGCCCAAGGTTGGAAATAGCAGCAGTAAAGTGCGACAATTTCATGCCCCTTTCAAAACGGCGAAAGCTGTGACTGCTTGACCTGTGACGTCACAACCTGATTACGATCTCGCTCAAATGCCTGTTGTGACGTCCAAATGTCAGCGACGTCACGCTACAACTCCCACAGTTGGGTGAATCTTTCGTAACAACGCCCGACGTCATAGACTATGACGTTTACGCAATCGTAATCAGGTTGTGACGTCATGAACCAGAGGTCACGGCTCCAATACGTTTTCCCCCACATGTGTGCTATTCGTGTCCTAAAACCCACTTCGATGACATTATTCGAGAAAAAAATACTAATTTGTTGTTTGGAACACTACTGGGTATGTTTTAATGCAAAGTATTATAGAGTCATTTGGTATAACCTTTAAGTAGTCTACTGCTCTCCTGGATCAGATTTGATTGGTAAGCAGACAAGCAAATTGACCAGATCTCTATATTAAACAACGCTAGTATAAGATGATTTAGATGAGCAGAATGCTTGTCTCTAAAATATTTTAGATGAGAAATAGTTCAGTACAAGCCAATCTCGCAGAGAGGCCTGTCTCTCAACCCATATCTTAGTTTACATAAGAGTTAACAGATAGATTGACTGAACTTGCAATTCTAGTATATGAATTCACATGAACAGAAGCACAAAAGGCCTGAGTGAAACCTTACTCAATACTGAATAGGTATGAGTACTTGAATGCTCTAAGCTTACCCTGTCCTTGTTGAGAGTCCCACTCTGTAGTAAGGCCCAGAGACACGACACAGCGGTGGTCCTAATGGCTGATGCTGTCCTACCTGCTTTCCACACACAGTTAGGCAGGACCATTTTCTCTACCACCGTGACAGAGAAGTCGCCAAACTTGTTCTGTGAGTCGACAGTCGTTCCAGAATTCATCACCAGACGCGACAGAAGAGAGAAAAATTTGAGTCGGATTTCAGGGTCCTTCTCTGGGTCAAGATTAGCCACAAATATTGGTATAATGTCCTCCAGTAGTTCTCCAATTACACTGCCTAAGAGAAAATGAAAAGAAAACTGGCCCTGAAATACTTCATAGAAAACATCGTTCAGTCTGTCAGAGCAACCATCTTGAATTTCCACAATGCCATATTTACTAAACAACCTGATGAGACGAAATCAATATGAAATGACCAGAAAGTCCACCGCTGAAGGAAATTATTTTGGCACAGAGAAATATGTTCCCCATCATAAAAATGCCCCACAATCCTACACGAGCACATCTTATCATTTGTGGAGACCATGCCAATAACGTGAATAATTTGTTCTCCCAACTCTTCGAGTCCTGAACTCCCTGAATTTTGGAGGCAGCTGTTTAACTGACGTCACTGTGACATATTTTGCACAACTATACCAAAATGCAACCTGGAATTTGAAAATATCTGACCCCCACACGAATACATACAACCTTCAGAAGAACCTTGATATGTCCATGATACTGCCACCAGGAGTGTGTCATATGTTTACCCCTTAATCATATGAATTTTATTTACCAGCTTCAATGAGGAGGGTATCAAAGATGTATCGGTCAACAGAGTGGTTCACCCAGTCAGTGTAACCTGGCGTGAAGGAGTCGAGAACAGACTTTGTGTGACGCTGAAATAACTCCTCTCGTGTAGCTAGGCCTTCTGATTTACTCAAAGCCTCCAGACACGATTCCACCTACAACAATAAATATTATACATATTATTCATGTTGGTCCATCTCGTGTAAGAATCAAGAGACAAAAGGGTAAAATCAGTTTAGTCTGGGTACAACACATTTTGGCAATGTCAAGGTTTCCTTTTAAGTCAAAGGCAAAACCTTGACCCTCTTGCGATACCAGGCCACATTCTGCCCACTTACAGTGTATACAAATCTGTTGTCACATGATAACAAACCATGGTCATGTAAAAGAAGTAATCTGATTGGTCAATATACACAGAATGTTGCTTTGCTGGTTGGCTGAAATTTACACCGACATTTTCCATGAACACGATTCATTCCCAAGTGTATCAGCGGTATCTAAGATACAGATACCCTAATTCTTCTAATTATTCAGACTGCAAAACTTCAGGCATCTGTCGAGAGAAATTCTGCTAACATTCTACAAATTTCACTATCTTTTCAGTTCTTAGGATAAATAACACAGCCATGCCACAGTATTTAGGCTCATTTAACATAAAGATGGTTTCTTTCTGCTTCCAAGTCTAAAAATGCTGTTCAAAAAATTAGAAGAATTAGGGTA
This sequence comes from Hanleya hanleyi, assembly GCA_036873755.1. Taxonomy (NCBI): domain Eukaryota; kingdom Metazoa; phylum Mollusca; class Polyplacophora; order Lepidopleurida; family Hanleyidae; genus Hanleya; species Hanleya hanleyi. The sequence goes on from JAVTVY010000216.1 coordinate 29,025, forward strand.
CCCCTGGTTTCAGCGAGGATGGATACAATCATAGTCTAGACAGAAGGTGCTTCAGTATTACAAGGCCTGAATAATTTGTATGAAACAAACACTGGTCTTTTGAGTTATGCACTTGAAGGGTGAGGCTTCACAATACTATATTTTCTGCAAATGAAACAAGACATCAAACAACTCTTTCACTCAATGTTGAAGAACATTATTTTGGCAAAACTTTGAGAGAGAAATGTGTAAAAACGAAATGGAAAAAATTGCAAAAAATATATATACATGTATTTTACATATTTCTTTTTTTTTCACGCATTTATCTCACAAAAGTTTTGCCAGAATGATATTCTTCAATTTTTTTTTGTTTTTAAACATTTCTTTTGCTTTGGGCAATAAAAAGGGTTGATGGGGCACTGAAAAAACTAGAGCATAGTCTGAGGGATGCACACATTTGATCAAAATGATCAGTAAGGCTGCTTACAAGATACCCCCCGTAAGGGCATAGATACATGGGGGTGGTTAACGTTTCACGAGTAAGCTGAATGGGATTGTGGCAGTGGAAATCATCAGTAAGCATGCTTACAAGATACCCCCGGATGCACATTTGATAGAAATTGACGAGTATTTGTAGAGGAATATAAGTATACATGTTATGAGTGGCGGCACAGTATGTAACTAGTTGACAATGAGACCTCGCTCGGTTGGAGTGCGGTTAACGGATTGTCTATGCATGTGTCGTGACGATACTCAGATGAGTTTAATGGATTGTTCAGAAAATTGATGTTAATAATGATTGTTGAGAATGGGGTTATGCAGGCATATTGTGTTTTACCTAACTGTTGTTACCACTAGAACCGTGTAGACTTGAAATGGGCTGTTGCAACAGATAGGCGAATTACTGTCATCTGGATAACCACATTGAAGAGGAAAAGGAAGTAAATGGGAAGTGAAATATTAAACTTACTACCTGTAGACGCATATGCAACATCCTGAGCTAGGTCTCATGGTATGGCAGCTACATACAAAATTTGAGAAGAATCTAATCAGCCGTTGTCAAGTTATGCTCCAGAAATGGAATGTTACGGACCGAGAAAATTCTGCCCATAGATGGCGCCACCTGTAGACGCACATGCGCCAAACGCAATCCCAAGCGAGGTCTCATGGTAAGGTAGCTACATACCAAATCTGAGAGGAATCCAATTAGCTGTTGTCAAGTTATGCTCCGGAAACGAAATGTTACGGACCGACAAGAAAAAGTTTTGACCCTAGGTGGCGCCACCTGTAGATGCACAAGCGCCAACCGCAATCCCAAGCGAGGTCTCATGGTAAGGTAGCTACATACCAAATTTGAGAGGAATCCATGTAGCGGTTGTCAAGTTATGCTCCGGAAACGAAATGTTACGAACTGACTTGAGAACTTTTGACCCTAGGTGGCGCCACCTGTAGACGCACATGCGCCAAACGCAATCCCAAGCGAGGTCTCATGGTATGGCAGCTGCATACCAAATTTGAAAGGAATCCAAGTAGCGGTTGTCAAGTTATGCTCCGGAAACGAAATGTTACGAAATGACCCTAGGTGGCGCCACCTGTAGACGCACATGCGCCAAACGCAATCCCAAGCAAGGTCTCATGGTATGGTAGCTGCATACCAAATTTGAGAGGAATCCAACTGGCGGTTGTCAAGTTATGCTCTGGAAACGAAATGTTACGAACTGACTTGAGAAACTTTTGACCATAGGTGGCGCCACCTGTAGACGCACATGCGCCAAACGCAATCCCAAGCGAGGTCTCATCTTAAGGTAGCTACATACCAAATTTGAGAGGAATCCAAGTAGCGGTTGTCAAGTTATGCTCCGGAAACGAAATGTTACGGAATAACCCTAGGTGGCGCCACCTGTAGACGCACATGCGCCAAACGCAATCCCAAGCAAGGTCTCATGGTATGGTAGCTGCATACCAAATTTGAGAGGAATCCAACTGGCGGTTGTCAAGTTATGCTCCGGAAACGAAATGTTACGAACGGACTTGAGAAACTTTTGACCATAGGTGGCGCCACCTGTAGACGCACATGCGCCAAACGCAATCCCAAGCGAGGTCTCATGGTATGGCAGCGGCATACCAAATTTGAAAGGAATCCAAGTAGCGGTTGTCAAGTTATGCTCCGGAAACGAAATGTTACGGACTGACATGAGAAACTTTTGACCATAGGTGGCGCCACCTGTAGACGCACATGCGCTAAACGCAATCCCAAGCGAGGTCTCATGGTAAGGTAGCTACATACCAAATTTGAGAGGAATCCAAGTAGCGGTTGTCAAGTTATGCTCCGGAAACGAAATGTTACGGAATGACCCTAGGTGGCGCCACCTGTAGACGCACATGCGCCAAACGCAATCCCCAGCAAGGTCTCATGGTATGGTAGCTGCATACCAAATTTGAGAGGAATCCAACTGGCGGTTGTCAAGTTATGCTCCGGAAACGAAATGTTACGGACGGACGTACGGACGGACGGACGGACGGACGGACAGACGGACGGACGGACGGACGGACGGACAAGCTGAAACCAGTATACGCCCCCTACACTACGTGTCGGGGGGTATAATGACATGGCGATGCCCATGAATCTAGAAATTCAGCTTAATCTGTTTATCTTTAACAAGCGCAGCCCTTGTTTCAAGTCCTGACTGCAAACCAGGTTTCTATGCTGGGACCATCTATAAGGTATGTGTGCCTCAAATTTGATATCACCAACCCCCAGATAAATTTAATCAGTTTAAATTTTTGGAGCTTCCTTCCTCGGGCATAGATAACAATCATCCTTCTATCTCACCTCTAGTTTGATGGTGGTGTCCTGCTGTAGTGTTAGCACTGTAAGTAGGACAGTGAACAGCTGTAAACTGGTGTCCTCACAGTCTGACTGGCTGACCTGGAGTAGGGCCTTCACACATCTCAACAACTGACCTTGATAGACCGACTGAAAATGACCATCATATCCTACTGATTCAATCACTCAACGATTCTAATGAACAGAATTCAGACTGAAGGACACTTAGTTTTGCTATGTAATGTCTTGTAGAGCAACTTTTGAGAACAATATTTTACAACAATTAGAAAAGCATATTTTTTGATAATTACTTCAAAAGTGTGTGATAAAGTGATGTAAGAAAAACAAACAAGTTTAATGGCATGTAATCGGTGGGATGTATTAAATATTACATTTCCCAGAATCACAATGGAGAAATCTGTCTAAAAAGACACCTGAGTAAACAGACAAATCTCTTTAGAATCAGACCAAAACATGTCGCTCAACTAAAAAGACCACTGAATACTTCCATATAAAGAATAAGTCCTGTGACCTTCGATAATTGACCAATGAAACCACCACCTCACTGCCAAGAGAGCCATCTCTGTAACTTTCTACAAGCAGGCCAGTTTTTTCGACTAGCATTTTCAAATGTTAGCAACCATATGATTGGCTGGATGTTCTTCCAACTTTCTTCACAGTCCAATGAAATAACCACATTTTCTGTTTGAGAATTTGAATCGACCAATCACATTTTAAAACTGAAAGATATCCCTTGATGCACTTGAGTTCCATAAAAATCCATTACCCAACAGCTGTTAAAATGTGCAAAAGGCGCGTCTTGATTGCTCGGTATGATCCATTTGAATGTATGCGAATTGGAGGT
>JAVTVY010000217.1:0-33921 GCA_036873755.1 Hanleya hanleyi
TTAATCTGTTACCAGAGGGTTACCAGATCGTCCAACGTAATATGTTAAATTATATTCCACATAGTTTAGGAACTATATTTTCAAACCAAAACCGTATTATTGGAATTTTGATTTCATTTTTCTCTTTCCTCTCCATGCTCAGTGTGAGGTATGTTGAGATGGATACTTTTACCAATTGCGATATGGGTACCATTGAAGTAATTATGAATCATTACATATTAGATACATGTAGTAGCTTATAGCTTATAGTAACTAATACATAGAGGAGTGAATTCGACCACATCGTTGCCCGCTTCTCTCTCGCAAAAGACAAATCCAAGTTGTTGAATATATTTTATTTTATTCAATCTATTCATAAATTGGGTCCCGAAGAAAGAGACAGAACCTAATATTTAGACTGCAGTATTTTCCGGGGTTTTTTTGCAGTATTCTGCAGTATTTTCCATTTCTGCAGTATTTACCAGAGGTGATTTTTTAGAAGCGCGCTCTTTTATAACGCACAGTTCAAAATTTCCTCATTATATACATGATTTAACAGTTGTTCTTCCTTACATTGCCAATATCAATTTCATGAAACGGTAATGTAAATTCAGGAGGTGATATTTGCTTGATAAGTTTACGATTCAAATGACCGAAGTCCCCGTCCCGTCGGGCACCCTTAAGCGCGGATACAGGATTTACAAACGGGGCGGCTTGATGCAATATTGCTGTACAAAGGTGATATTAGTGTATTAAGTTTAGTCAATTATAGGCGCGGAAACTCTTTATTGGTAGAAGGGTTCCCACTGAATCTCCGATCTGACGATTTTTGTATGATTATGGTTATAATTTCTTAACGTCTGCTTCGGTTTTTAACATGCTAGATTTTTGCACCAAGTTGTGGTTAAATAAGATATATGAAATTCACTTCGGTTTCCTTTGTATGGCCCCTGCCAAACAGTTAGTTACAGTTTAGTGCCGGGACATCTGAAATGATAGCACGATAAAGTTTCAGGATGAGATTAAACAAATATTCTATTCTCAGAAATGAGGAGATATAACTTGGGGTCAGCAAAAAGAAGATGGTACGATAAGGCAGCATTTTAGCCTTTACGTGGTGTGGTTGAAATCGAAAAAATTGAAATCTCATAAAAAGGATTGTTTTTTAATGTGACGGCAAGAGAAAATATATGTACACAATACGTGAAAGTTCTAGCTCGATTGCGTCATGATTATAGTTAGGGCATGAAATTAAAATCCGCAGCATGTGCTATTCCCTGAAAAAGGGCCTAAATCGAGTCATTTAAACACACATTTAGACACGAAGGGCCCCATGGATCAAAACGCCATTTAACCCGATGATGTGCAGTGGCATTATATCTCCACTAGAGGAAAATATTTTTGGTCCAAGGAGCCTTTAGTGTCTAAATGTGTGTTTAAGTGACTCGATTTGGGCCCTTTCTTATGAATAGCACATGCTGTTTTGTTACATTAAAAAAACAAGTATTTTGAGGACATTTTATTTTCGCTTTCAACCGAACCACATATGGCAAAATGCCGCCTTATCGTGCCATCTCCTTTGTGACTTAATTACAAATGAAGATGACAAGCTCTCATATTTCGTATTTTAAATGGGAACTCTCGATACTATTGGACAAGATTCTGCGAAAAAAAACTCCCTGAACCAGAGTATTTTTTGTTTGTGATGACTGTGGTATAATTTAATTTTGGCGAACTGTCGACGAACTAACTGTTTCGTACACTATGGCATAAACCAAGACTGTAGTTTTCGAAATATTTTTTTTTCTTCTTTTTATTGATCGAGCCATGGAATTATACGTGTATTAAGTGTTTTAACCAGATGATGTTCCCAAAACAGCAAGCTTGTAGCGTTATATACAGATACCGGACTATGTATATGGATATGTTCTTACCCTGTATCAGCAGGCTTGATATCAGCGCACCACCCAACAGTACTAGCATAATGATGGAAATAGTCTTCATGGTGAACGAACACTTCTGCAATCAGTTCGCTTGTGAAGGAATAGCGCGCAAAACAGTATTTATGCCTTATATGGGCGGTTCAGTTGTCTTCAGTTTGGCATCAGCCAATGAATTCAGAGGAGCTCACAATTACTTTCTGAATGTCATTGCAGGTAATTTGTAGCCTATTTCACCCACACAGTTAGTAATATCGGACCACCCGTTACCAATGCAGATGCTGCCAAGTGTTTGTACCTCAACGGCGCCAGAGACAAAACTTCCCAAATTGGATCCTCGGGGCACGCAATGATTGAAAAGCACACATCTACATACATCTACCCATATCCTATGTAACCAATACCCTAGCATGACTAAAAATTAAGAAGCACAGGAATGCACATCCTCTCTACATAAGGTGGGAAATTCGATGTGTCGTGTCTGTCGGGAGCGGGAGATGTTTGTAATGTTACATATATGAGTGCAATATTGGCCCATATGAGATGGGGAAATTATCACAATCGCTTAATTATGGATGGGTATACAGCTTTGTACCGGGGATCTAATTGATTGTATGATTGCTGACTCTCATAGGGCTATTCTAAAAAATATGGGGGATATCAATCGGTCAAGTAGTATATAAACAGAACATCTCTTATCTCCCTCAAAACCCCCACCTCAAGTGCCCTTTCTCTACTAGTCCGCAAATACGCGTATCACCCGACGGATGATGGTCGAAACACCAGAGTTTCAACAGAAAAAGAGTTGAACTTTCACTCACTCATCCAAGTGCGCATCTGAACGCGTCTGTATGGTGGGGTAACCATTCTGAGACTCCCTGACTAATTTGCGGAGAACTAAATTTGAAGCTGGATTTAGATACCTTGGGAGAGTATTTTTAAAATAAGCTCTATACACCTCATAAAAATGGTGGAAAAGGGCGCCTTCCAAATGGCTGTTATAATCATACCACATATGACAGATTTCGACCAGATTGCCTATAAAGGCATGCAGGCACCTGGGCTATTAAAGGATCTGAAATCCATCTGTCCTGTACTTACAACACACAAAGACATTCTGAAATACTTAAAACATTGATGCATTGATATATCAAAGATTCCGAAAAACAATATGGGATATGACTTCTCCCAAATGCGAGGTAACTCGGTAACCAAAAGCTGAACGGTCACAATTTCACCTTAAAACCATATAAAGTTGAATACATTCGCTTAAAATAATGATTCTATACCATTAATCGTCAGCTTACTGACAAAAAACGCACAGTGATACAAAATATAAGTATTGATATCAGCTCACGATGTCTTAGTATCTTCAGCAAGTGGGCAATTTAGTACCTCATCAATCCGCTGGAAGGCACTCTAAAATTAACAAAATCACGTGACTAAGTCATTATGGGAGTCCAATATGAAATGTATATCAGACGCGTGCAAATCGTTAGTTTTGAATGTGAAAGATAAATAAAGCCGGAAGCGGCACTTAAACTACAAAGTAAGAATCTAATGATTCGTGATATGCGTTGTATCTCAGGTACGCTGTTATTGTACCTGTGCATGTGGCAACTTGGATGACATGACCACACGGCCCCTAGCACCGGCATAAGCGGTATTAGATACAAATCTAGAGAGCTATGATGGAAATGTTCTGGCAACCCGTATATTGGTAATTGGTGAGCTGTGTCGCTGTGACAACTCGTACACTGGGGATTGGGGAGCGGTATCGTCGTCAGATGAAAATGACGGCATTTAACACAAAAGACTAGTCTGTAAGGCCCGATGTCGACCCAGCATCAACTTCCCACAATGCCAACATATATCAAAGACCAAAATGTCTGTACAGGGGGCGGGCCTCGGGGACGAAACGTCCACCAGCAGAATCTCGCCATGTACAGGTAAAAAAATTCCCAGTTACCGGGACATGTATTGGACATGCACTACTGATGATCGGAAATCATTTTTTATCTTCGTGAAAACATATTTAGCATTTGTCTGCATACTGTAATATGGTCGATTTGCTAAGCACTAGAACACAATTTTGAATGGGGTATACATAGTAAACACATCATATGAATAGTTATAGTACATGTACTTGACACTACGGCCTATTTGCTATTTTTGGACAGGCTATATAATGCGCAAAATATGAAATTTAAACATGTTTGTTGCGATTTTCGCCATCCTTTAAATTTGATGATCAATATAATAAATAATCACATTATTTTTGCTCGAATCACCTGGAAATACATTGGACATGCATTACTGATGATCCGAGATCATCTTTTGTCCCGTGAAAACATTTTTTGTGGTTGTCAGCATGATGTAATATGGTAAAGTTTAAGCGCACTAACACAATTCTGCAATTGGGCTATAGATCGAAAAGCACCATGAGAGTACTTATTGTGGTTCCAACTGTTGCATTTTGGGGAGTAAGGTTATATAATTCACCAATTCGTTTTTATGTATGTCCTATTGATGTTTTTTATTATGTCTTATTGATGTTAACTGTAACATTTGTTTTAGTAGGCCTACTTGTATATATGTTATGTGGGGAGAAGATCAACATGGGCCTCGTCCCGCTCTTCAACTCAGACTGTACGTCGAAATAAGTAAATAAAAATAAAACTGAATATAAGACTTTTAAACAGTTTTGATGCGATTATGACTGAATGATGATGTCATAGTGTTACTACATTTTTCAAAATGACGTTTTTGCCATCCGCTGAATGAACAATATAATGAATAATCAAATTTATTTCTCCAGATCATCTGGAACTGTATTGATCATGCATATCTGATGATTGAGACCACTTTTTGTCTCAATGAAAACCCGTTTTTGATGCTGTCCGCATAATGGAATGTGGTAAAATTTCCAAGAACTATCAAACTTCTGGAATGGGGTATATATACAAAACAACGTGTTTCTTATTGTTCAAATGCTTTATAATACACAAAATGATTATATCACATTTAAATATGTGTGATATGTGTGATTATGATGTCAAAATGACGTAATGATTTGAGAACATTGTTCAAAATGACCAAAAAATCGCCCTCCCATGAAGTGTATGATGAATGTCAATTATCACAGTATTTTGCTCAAATCACCTGAAAATATATTGCTGATGTATTACTGATGATCGTAGATAATATTTTGTCTCCACGAAATCATGTTTTATGTGCTGTCAGCGTAATACGAGAGGCCCAAGGGCCCTGATTGCCATCGTTCTTTGAGTCTACTGGACAACCTCCAAACAGGGTTATTTCCCCTTATGCTACGTCGATCGACCCTGTCTTCAGATACTTACTCATACTCCAAGCAGGATTAATCTGTTTATGTGTCTGTTCTATTATTATCACTGTTAGATGTCAATTACTCATATAGTCTACAACCAGAACATCATTTCATAAACGTACATTTACCAGGTCAATTGAAATCGGCCAATTAACTATCAGATACACTCGATGAAATGGTATTTGGTTCCAACCTGATATATGTGCATGACGATTTGATTTCTTTTTCAAAAGGTGTTCAGATTCTTTTTGTTCAAAAAAAAGACAAATTCTGTTTGCTCTTTAACAAGGCGGACTACTTTTCGATAACAAATTAATATGGGTTCGTTTGCGCCTAAGGAATTAGGCCCATAGTGCTGCCGATTCAGGAATAATTAGCAAACCACTTCAGAAAATCTTGTCAGTTTAGGCCGCTCCCCGCACAATAATTTGTCAGAATAGACCTGTGCGGAGAGTACTAAAAGCCGTTTTCGTACCCAAGATAATAAATATAATGAGTCACCTATCGAGGGCGAAAGAACGTCCTGGCGGTCTCCACAGAGTGGGTCTTCACCAATTAAGCCACGTAGCCTTTGATGGAGATTAAAAGTGCGCGATTATCCGAACTTCTCTGTATCGGCATCCGAGTGACAGAAGTCCCCAAAGATTGACAATTGTGATATGAATGGTGGCATAAAAAAGCCATTCCAAGTGACTTGTAGTGACCCCCCCTCCAAACACACGAGCATTTTGGGATAGAACCAAATTTCAGAAAACTCTGATACCGGTAAGTTTGTTTTTTTTAATTTATGATCTAGACAGACCCCAATATCAGTGTAGTCCTTTCCGGGCTGTCAGTCTGAATGTTATCCTGACACAGGGACCCCAGCCTTTGACATATCCTCTTAAAACCAAGTCCAAATTAGCAAGCAACAAGTTACAATTTTCAAGCTGACCCGGCCCAAGTGTCGAAATATTAAAACTAATTTAACAGTCACACGAGACATCAGATAAAAAAGTGTACCCGTCAGCTTTAAGAATTACCTGAACAAGCGGTCGTTGAAATTGGCGAGTACATGTAATTCACAATTAACGACAAAGCAGCTACATGTTACCAATAAATTAATGACACCTTGTTGCCATGCATTAATTTGCAGCTGTTTGAATGAATTTTGTCAAAGATATATTTTGAACACCATAATGAAAATAAAATAAATTATTGGCTACCTGTCACTGGAGACAGGCATTTTATTTGTCTACCCGTCTTTTTATAAAATTACCAGGGGAGGCAGACATGTGTAAATTTCGACTCCTGCGGCCCGAGATTGAACCCAAAACACATGGCTTATAGGGCAGATGTTCTTATTCATTAGGCCATCACAATTTACCAGATTTACAGTTAACAACAGAATACAGTAATTCTACAAGGGTAACACACTGGTTCTGGTCGAATCACCGAAGTTAAGCATTGTTAAGCTCGGTCAATACTTGGACAGGAGACCGGGTGCTGTACTGGCTGGACTGATCAGTGTCCAGGGTAATTATAGGAACTGTGAGCACTCTCGTGTTATGGTACCGTACATGTAGACACCGTCGTGATAGGACTGAAACAAGGTTGAAAACGACGCTAAGCCCTACTACTCACTCACCCCCTCCTACAAGGGTACCTAATTTAAATTACACTACAAGGCAATCACAGATTTTCTCAACTGGTAAAATGGCATATGAAATGCACCCAATGATCCAGAGAAATGCTTCTCAACAGAGAATAGATGAAGTGACCTTTTCTATAGAAATGATTTAGGTCATAGTACTGCAGGGGACAAAACTGAATGTCTGCTATCTTCTGATGAGCTCTTTTCTGCCCACAATTAGGCTTTTTTCTTTAAATTTGGTACCAATTCATACTATGCAATGCATACTTGGAAGTGATTGTCTGTGTTTCTTGATATTGAAAGAAAAAACATGGTTTGACAATCAACAACTTTCCCAGGTGGAGTTAAGAGTTTCATGGTTCTTTACAGCTGCATGGGCAAGCTATACAAAGAACTGTAAGGCAAGGAAAACCAGTATTATTTTTAACTCCAAATGAATAAGGTTCTTTAGGGCTCTAAAGTTAACGAGAGATCCTGAAGGATCTTGGCGCCCACCATTGTTCGATAATTGTAAGCTGATGACAAGAGAATCTTTTTGTCCATTGTTACTAAGACGATTGAGTTGTAATTTTGTTTACAGAATTTCGAATCTGAGCGAAAAAGATCGAAAAAGCGACACTGGAAAACACCAAGATAAAATCTTTCTAAGTTTCAGGAGTTTCAAGATTTCTAGAAAATGAACTTATGTCGGTTGTTATAGTACAAGAGAAATGAACAAAGTTAGTCTGAAAGTGAATGTACATGTACGGAGGATCCTTCGTCTTCGTTTTGTAGTATTTTTGTTCTGTTTATTTTTTTGCACGTGTCATCATTGGGTACTAGAAGCGAAGAAAAATCTCTTTGACAATTTGGCATAATTAAGATTTTATAATTTGGAATGAATGCTAATTCTGTTCTGTTTACTGGACTAGTTTGAGATATCTCTTTTAAGATACCATGCTCGAAAATAGTAAGATGCTACAATACTTAATACTGAAGGGATCCGGTCCGCGCAGTAATGTTGAAACTTCGAATTTGAAAGTGTCTGAATCTTGATTATTTTCCTTGGATCGAAACATGCAGTAGTTTACAGTTGTCGAGTTGTGACATTGTGTCACAAGAGTGACGTCCCTTCATGTAGCTGACCTGCCGGCAGACGAAAGGGTGGGGCAGTTCACTTGCAACTGCATGGACTAAAGAAAACTGATTTAAAATTTGACGAAATACATTTTAATTCCGAATTATTTTAACTCCTTGATATGGAAGGTGAAGATATGGATATTCTCTATAATCAATATATAGACTATGCCCCACCGTTTGATCCATCGACTCTTGTGATGCAACGTCGCAACTCAAGAAAACCGTATTAATTGGATTTTTGAATCGGACCGGAAGAGGTATCTTGCACAACTAGGCCCCATGTGGGACCTGTGTACCAAATTTCAGAAAGATCCATGAAATATTTCCTGAGAATTCCAGATAACAGTGTTTCAAGGGGAAATTCAAGATGGCCACCTGGCAGCCATATTGGATTTTCGAATCGGACCAGAAAAGGTATCTTGCTCAACTAGGTGACAAGGGGAACCTGTGTACCAAATTTGATAAAGATCCATGCGGTAGTTCCTGAGAAATCGCAATAACAAATTTTCATGGGGAAATCCAAGATGGCCGCCTGATGGACATATTGGAATTAGGAATCGAACCAGAAAGGTATTTTGCACAACTGGACAACAAGGGCAACCTGTCTACCACATTTGAGAAAGATCCAGGCAGTACTTCCTGAGAAATCACGATAACAAATTTTCATGAGGAAATCTTAGATGGCCGCCTGGTGGCCATATTGGATTTTCAATTTGAACCGGAAAAGGTATCTTGCACAACTAGATCATAAGGTGAACCTGTGTACCAAATTTGATAAAGATCCATGCAGTACTTCCTGAGAAATGACGATAACAAAGTTTCCTGAGGAAATCAAAGATGGCTGCTTGGTGGCCATATTGGATTTTCGAATCAGATCAGAAAAGGGTTCTTTTACAACTAGTCCCTAAGGGGAACCTGTGTACCAAATTTGAAAAAGATCCATGGAGTAGTTCCTGAGAAATCGCGGTAACAATGTTTCATGGGGAAATCCAAGATGGCTGCCTGTTGGCCATATTGGATTTTTGAATCGGATCAGAAAAGGTTTCTTGCACAACTAGACCCCAAGGGGAACCTGTGTGCCAAATTTGAAAAAGATCCATGCAGTAGTTCCTGAGAAATCGCGGTAACAAGGTTTCATGGGAAAATCCAAGATGGCTGCCAGGTGGCCATATTGGATTTTCGAATGGGACCAGAAAAGGTTTCTTGCACAACTAGACCCCAAGGGGAACCTGTGTACCAAATTTTAAAAAAAGATCCATGCAGTAGTTCCTGAGAAATCGCGGTAAGAAGGTTTTATGGGGAAATCAAAGATGGCTGCCTGGTGGCCATATTGGATTTTCGAATCGGTCCAAAAAAGGTTTCTTGCACAACTAGACCCCAAGGGGATCCTGGGTACCAAATTTGAAAAAGATCCATGCAATAGTTCCTGAGAAATCGCGGTAACAAGGTTTCAGGGGGAAATCCAAGATGGCTGCCTGGTGGCCATATTGGATTTTCGAATCGGTCCGGAAAAGGTTTCTTGCACAACTAGAACCCAAGGGGAACCTGGGTACCAAATTTGAAAAAGATCCATGCAGTAGTTCCTGAGAAATCGCGGTAACAAGGTTTCAGGGGGAAATCAAAGATGGCTGCCTGGTGGCCATATTGGATTTTCGAATCGGGCCAGAAAAGGCTTCTTGCACAACTAGACCCCAAGGGGAACCTGTGTACCAAATTTGGAAAAGATCCATGCAGTAGTTCCTGAGAAATCGCGGTAACAAGGTTTGATGGGGAAATCCAAGATGGCTGCCTGGTGGCCATATTGGATTATCGAATCGGACCAGAAAAGGTTTCTTGCACAACTAGACCCCAAGGGGAACCTGTGTACCAAATTTGAAAAAGATCCATGCAGTAGTTCCTGAGAAATCGCGGTAACAAGAATTGTTTACGGACGGACTGACTGACTGACTGGATGACGGACGGACGGACGGACGACGGACCACGAACGAAAAGTGATTTGAACAGCCCACCATCTGGTGATGGTGGGCTAAAAATCAAACAAAAGAAGTGAAGATTTCTCAACAACAGTACTTACATCCTTTCTGCAAATTAGATCTGTAGTGTTGCAGGAAATCTTTGCATACTTCACACCATCTTCTGTTCGAGTGAGGTGTTCCAGTACATCGTAACTTTTGATTCTGGCATCTTCCTTCTATAAAAATATTAATATATTATATAAATAGGCATACATGTAATTGTATAACTCATATTACCAGTATTGTTTGATTACAATCATGTGAATGTACTTATTCAAGGGAGTATGAAACACCATTACTGTACTCGATAGATTATTAATATATGTAATTCAAGCTTTCCAAATATATATGGCATAAAACTGTGGATACAAAAAGGGTTGTCACTTTCACTGACCCAGAACGCATCCTTCGTGATTATATCTCCCATACATTTATAAAGAACAGAGATGATAGACCTATACTTGTTTACACATGCATTTGAAGTTTTGATAAATCATATGAAATATTTTCACAAAATACATGTGCCGGTACTCTAACACTAATTAAAGTGGGATTTAAAAGTTGCCAACAAGAGGCAAGAGGTGCACTTGAATGGCTGTTGATAAATTTGAGTAAGAATTAGGTCCCCCTCAGCCCCCCAACCCGCCCCGCTCTGATTATGTTTGAATCGCCTATGCTCCGACGCCTCCTTCCCCGCTCCCCCACCACAAACTGAGTTATTACTTTGTGAATCGCATACTCAAGAAATCATATATATTTACAAACCTTCACCAGAAGCCTGTGGCAGAAGGAAAACCGGCACTTTTCAGTTTGGTCTGTAATATCAACATAGAGACACCCCATAGTCTATCCACAGGTACAGAGGAGTCTTCTAGTCAAATTCCTGAAAAAGTTGCATGCAGGCAGTTTTACTATAGCGAGTAGTTTGTCATTGATTGACTGAGCGAAGAAATGCATTCTGACCCCCTCGACCAACACTGTAATTTTGTAAGAATTTTGGCAGAATGTGACCACGGTCCACACTGTGAGTGGCCTTATTCCTCTCATTTGCAAATTGTCCGGTAAATGAGCGAGTGAGTCAGTCCATCCGAATCCTTTCGTCGGCAAAAAAAGGAGAACTGTTGATATTGGAACCTTGATTTTTGGCATGAAGGTGCATTAGGGGACTGTTACCACCAAATTCTGAGCTGACCTACTTTTGATGAAAATTTCTGGCTGATTCTGACTTGGGCAGTGCCCAACTTCATATAGGCAGGATTCAACTGGGGGTTGGGGAGAGGGATTTCCAAGAGTTTAGTTCGCGTCAGAGTCCTAATGCCTACCCTTCGTAGGTCCTGTGACATTAGTCACACTTCCAGGTCAGAAAATGAACGGAGCAAATTGAAAAAGTTAATACCTGTACTATCGTACTAAACTATTTCAAACTGTTAGAAGTAATCCGCCACTATCTGCCAGAAAGTTCGCCGAAGCTTCTTACCGTGGTTCCTATAAAACTACCTCCAGTACAGAAAAGCATAGCTACGGGTAATAACTCAATGCCTGAAAAGTATAATCTGCATGTGTACCGGAGCTTGAAGCTAAACATAAGGTTTATGGTGACAGATTAGAACAGGGCTGACGTAAGTACTTATAAGACGTCACTGTGGTTTGTTTTTTCTACCAGTCAAGTTCGCGCGTTTTGCCATTTTATTCATCATGGTGTGTAGGTAATTTTTACCCATGGCTTGACATTTGTACCACTTTGTACTATTTGACTTGCGCTGATAGTTAACGGACAGACAGAAGGGGCTTTCGGGGTCACACATTTCGCGGGGTCTGTGGTCGCGGAAAGTTTTATACATTTGCACCAGAGCAAATTGCTTCGGTTGAAACGGCCTCTGATGACCGAAGGCACTTTCGCCGCTCCTTGTTTTAGTGTCACGTTTATTGAATTTTAAAAATTCTACACCTCGCTCATCAGACTGTAGAGAGATGTCTCCCCTTTTGAGTTTCCGGTTTTCGCCACGTCCCCTAAGACCGAAATGGACAGTGTTATTAAGCCAAATTTGATTTTGCATAGCGCGGGGGCTTTTATTTCCCAGTATTGCATTTTATCTCCGCCGATCAGACGGAGGTCTAGGAACGCAACGTGAAATCTGCCGCCAAATAATTGTCATATGGGGAACCCACGACTCATAGTATTTCCAATAGGGATCGTCATGGTTCCCGACGAAATCTTGCACTTTTTCTTTGGACACAATTGAAATAATGGGGTTCCCCATTGCAATGCATTGCAGTGGGCCTTGCTTCTGTAGTCGGGTTCCACCTCAATCGCGAAACCAGAGCTATCCGGTTCTGTCCTGCATCCACCGAGAGATTGAACATGGCGGCCCTCCCAGCTTGGAGAGACGGACAGTGCGATTTTTCGCTTCTTCTCTCCCCCCGATAGACTCCATTCCAAATTGAAACTTTTTGAAACCTTTTGGAACCATTTGTGAAAATCTAGGAGGCAAGAAATATTCCCTTTCCACCAGCAAACACGTTATTAGGCTCTATTTCCCGAAATAAAATTTACGGTGGGGAAGGTCACCAAGGTCGCGCAAACCAAGACATGTTGTTGTTTTCCATTTCCGGGTTTGTATTTTGAGTCATTTCTTGTTTCCAAGAGGGTTTCATTACTCCAGATCTATGCGAACATGTTCTATGACATATGTTCTAACGCAGATAGTCTCGTTCCATCGAACTATAGCCAATTAGTCGTTAAATCAATACGCGAACAAAGGGACGTGGTCCATATACTTGTAATGTGTGAAACTGTAAAATGCATGTTTTATTTTTCGTTTATTTGTTATTTTGCTGCATGTTTGGGCCCGGAAAAAGTATCCGTAATCTTCCACTGATATATAACGTAGATGGCAAACCTGTCTCATAGTCTGTGAAACCCAAATTGTATGAAAATTCAACGCAAACAACATGTGCTATTTTTCTTTGTTTTTATTCAAAATTCATGTTTACTTTTGGGTCAAATTTATATTTCCATGCTTGATTGAGACTGGAAATGCATTACAACTTCCACCAGCATGTCCCGTAGCCCATAACACTTTTACGTGGTCTGCCAAATCAAAATTGTGCGATTTATCAACGCGCAGCACATGTACCAAATTCATGTATTTATTATGTAAAATGCAGGTTTGCTTTTTTCTGCAAATTCATATTTTCCTGCCTGTTTCAGATTAAAAAACCATTAGCAAAGTTTTGATAACATGTGGTGTAGATGATAAACCTGTCACGTAGTCCTTGAAATCCAAATTGTGCAAAAATTCAACGCAAACAACATGTACAATATTGTAGCATTTTTGTGTAATAGTCATGTGGATTTTTGGGTCAAATTCATATTTCCTTCCTTGCTTGGGACTGGGAATGCATTGGAAAACTTCTGCCAACATGTCCCGTAGTCCATAAGACTTTCACGTAGTCTGCCAAATCAAAATTGTGCGATTTATCAACGCGCAGCACATGTACCAAATTTATGTCTTTGTTATGTAAAATGCAGGTTTGTTTTTTTCTGCGAATTCATATTTTCCTGCCTGTTTCGGACTGGAAAACAATCAATAAAGTTCCGCCAACATGTGTCGTACATGATAAACCTGTCATGTAGTCCGTGAAATCCAAATTGGGTGAAACTTGAACACAAACAACATGTACTATATTGTAGTATTTTTGTGTAATAGTCCGGTTGATTTTTGGGTCAAATTCATATTTTCCTGCCTGTGTCGGACTGGAAACCCATCAGTAAACTTCTGCAAACATGCGCTGCTGCCCATAACAGTATCATGTAGTTCACAAGCCAAAAAACGTGTGATTCACAGCAACATGTCACATGTATAAGCTTATACATGTACAATGTCATATATGGCATGTTTACTTTTGAATTAATTTCATATTTCCAGTCATGACATTTACCTGGAGAGCACTGAAAAACTTATGCAGACATGTGCCGCTGCCCGTAACTGTACCACGCAGTCGACAGACCACTAATCCTGCAATTTACAGCGACATAGCACATATACATGTACAATGCTTTGGCATATGTTTACCTTTAAATTTATTTCATAGTTCCAGCCATAAACTTGATGTAAGATACAATAATCTTCTGCCAACATGTTGTAAAGTCCATAAACCTGTCACGTAGGTCATGAAGCACATAAGCATCAGAGTCAGTGATTGACCACCCCCCCCCCCCCCACCCTCCCCCCCTGATTCCTCAGGAAATAAACATTACGCATGTAATGATGACCGGCAGAGTGATACATGTGTCAATCGGTCAGACATTTTCAAGGATGCCCAGTTTTACCTCAAAACAACCATGCCGGACTTCATTCCTTCTCTCAGAATAATTGGATCTAACTTTTACAAAACCTGCAGCCCCCAATAGCTCCTGGATCTAGACCACATCAATGAAGGGATCTAGTTTATCGGTGCTATGGCAAAAATATCATGTAGAATGGGTTGTGTGGATAATATCATATTCATGAAAGTTGAAGTCCTGCAGCATGCTCCACAAATATCATCAAAGGCCATACAACTTTCTGGTCGGCGCCAGTGTGGATCTATACTTGGGGTTTTTTTTGGTTTTTTTTTTTTACAAAATTATCTCACATTATCTGAATGTGTCAGAAATGATTTAGCTTCTAGAAACAAAGACTTCATTTCCTGAGTACCATGGTGTTATATATTGTTATGATTGGCTTAACTTTAGCTGCTGAAGATATTTCTAATTTGAGGATACTGGGCAATCATACTAAATTTATTTTCATAACTTCATTTATTTTCACAATAAGCAAAATAATCGAGATTAGCAAGTGAAGTTTTACAACATAATATAATACGCATCATGGATCTCCTTCAGTTTAGTGTAGACATATATACCCTTGGATATCTGTTACCCTGATTCAGTCATAATATGGTCTGTATTATATTGATGTCGACAAGGAATATACATAATTATTTGATAGTATTATTAATTGTATGTTGTTTATGATTAACATGAACTTTTTATTCGCTGGAATCCAGCCATTTGTTCCATATTAGCAATATTCTCATCAGCCATCACCATTCAATATGATTTGGGTGGGGGTGTCCTCTCATGGGGAGGTGTGGGTGGGAAGGGGCCTAATGTCTCAAGCAGTATTCCAGGTTTTCCATCAATATACTCTATTCCATACCCCAATATTTCAAGCACGTGAAATCAAATAAATATTATTTGCGGGGAATGTGACTTCCACATCCCTAGCTGGACATGCTAGTGGGGAACCTCACGTTAATTACCATTGGTGAAGTTCACGTCAACAAATGCAAAATTGAGCTTGGCATCCGGCCCTATGTTATTCAGTGATGTACTATTCCCCTACTGACCCTGTTGACTCGACGGAGGTCTTTGCGCTCATTCAGCGCTTGATTTTTTAGTAATTTCTGTTCGTTCGCAGAGAGAGATGCTGATTTGTTGGGGCGGTTCCCTTTCCCTTTTTGTTTGAGTTCTTTTCGTTTTGAAGCCAAAACATCCCTACTTGTTTTAAATTCTTGACTGAAGATCAGGCTTGAGGGATACTGTTTCTCCCGCAGCCATCGACCAATCCCTCTTTGGTAACTGGTCAGGGTGTCGGGCTCGTACTCCGAACCGTCGTGTGTTTTGATAGACAGCATAAAAGACCCAACATAGTTATTGAGCTCAGTGGGAGGGATTGTTTCGATTGTTCTGTTTTTAAAATTTGGGCCGGCGTCCAACCATTTGGTGAAGGTTTTCACAACACTTTCAGTTTTTCTCACAGTGTTTGTTTCGCATTCTGTCCACAAATTCAGTGTGTTGCTCGTCGAACTGCACAAATGTTAGCGCTCTTGAAGTTGAAGGGAAGTTTTGTTTAGTTTGGGCTGTCAGGCGTTTAATATCCGAGGGTGTGTCGGAGTCATCATAGTCCAGTGGTTTTTCTGTTAATTCCTGGGAAGTGGGGGGTGTTTGAGATTTTTTTTCTGTCGGTGCATCGGACTGTTGAGTGGCCTTGTCGAGAGCAAGAACTAACATTCTATCGTCGTCGCTGTTACTGGATATGAGATGAACGCTTTCATCGTCGTCCGACGGAAACCCCATATCGAAGTTGGGCGGTTCTGAATCTGTACTGAAATCAACATCTTGGTCGACAACCTGAATGTTACTGTCGGTGTCCGGAGGACGGACTTGCGCCATGTTTTGTGTGTCCACAGACTTGATATCCAAACGAAGTGAAAAATAACTGGAACGGTTTAAAGTTTTGCACAAATACTGGAAATTGGACCAAACAATATACACATTATTGAACTGGAATGACTTTTCTATGAGAGAAACTTAGCGGAACATCAGTCAACAACAACAAGATTTATGGTACGGGCTTCGGACAATTTGTAGAAAGCAGACGATAAGTATGGTAATTAAATATGTTTTATTCGTTTCACTACATTTTTTTCTGTTGGTTTTTATTCTAATAATATATATTCATGAAATCAAAGTGCTGAGGCCCCAAATTTGGTACATGTACTATACTCATAGAGTGCTACAAAATCGTGCCACTAGTTTCCGATCCGACACCAGGTGGCGCTGTTCTGAATAAGAAAATGAATAAGGAAATGGCCTATACGGCCATTAAATCAAAGAGTTGAGCCCCCATATTTGGAACATGTACTATACCCATAGAGGGCTACAAAATGGTAGCACTAGTTTCTCGATCCGACACCAGGGGGCGATGTTCTGAATAAGGAAATGATTAAGGAAATGGCCTATACGGCCATTAAATCAAAGAGTTGAGCCCCCAAATTTGGTACATGTACTATACCCATAGAGTGCTACAAGATGATGGCACTAGTTTCTCGATCAGACACCAGGGGGCGCTGTTCGGAATAAGGAAATGAATAAGGAAATGGCTTAAACGGTCATTAAATCAAAGAGCTGAGCTCTCATATTTTGTACATGTACTATACTCATAGAGTGTTACAAAATGGTGCCACTAGTTTTCCGATCCGACACCAGGTGGCGCTGTTCTGAATAAGAAAATGAGTAAGGAAATGGCCTATACGGACATTAAATCAAAGAGTTGAGCCCCCATATTTGGTACATATACTTTACTCATAGAGTGCTACAAAATCTTGTTCCTAGTTTCCCGATGCGACCCCAGGGGGCGCTATTCTGAATAAGGAAATGAATAAGGAAATGGCCTATACGGCCATTAAATCAAAGAGTTGAGCCCCCATATTTGGTACATATAGTACACTCATAGAGTGCTACAAAATGGTGCCACTAGTTTCCCGATCCGACACCAGGGAGCGCTGTTCCGAATAAGGAAACGAATAAGGAAATGGCCTATACGGCCATTAAATCAAAAAGTTGAGCCCCCATATTGGGTACATGTACTATACTCATAGAGTGCTACAAAATGGTGCCACTAGTTTCTCGATCCAATACCAGGGGGCGATGTTCTGAATAAGGAAATGAACAAGGAAATGGGCTATACGGTCATTAAATCCAGGAGTTGAACCCCCATATTTGGTACATGGACTATACTCATAAAGTGCTACAATATGGTACCACTAATTTCCCGATTCGACACCAGGGGGCGCTGCTCTGAATAGGAAAATGAATAAGGAAATGGCCTATACGGCCTTTAAATCAAAGAGCTGAGCCCCCGTATTTGGTACATGGACTATACTCACAATATGCTATAACATGGTGTTACTGGTTTTCCGATCCGACACCAGAGGGCGCTGTTCTATACGGTCATTAAATCGAAGAGTTGAACCCCCATATTTTGTACATGGACTATACTCGTAGAGTGCTACAATATGGTACCACTAGTTTTTTTTATCCGATACCAGGGGGCGCTGTTCTGAATAAGGAAATGGTCTATACGGCCATTAAATCAAAGAGTTGAGCCCCCATATTTGGTACATGGACTACACTCACAAAGTTCTAAATATGGTGCCACTAGTTTTCCGATCCGACACCAGGTGGCTTAAGTTTCATGTTTTATCTGCAGAAAAGTTTCGCCCGGAGGGCTCTACTTGGAAGTAATTAAATATATTGAAACGTAGAACGCTATTACATTTTAAGTAAACATATTGATTATTTAAGTATAAAAAGTTGCCAGAACGACTCGGCTTCAGTTGGGGGATGTATGAGAGATTAAAATTAAATTAAAGTTGAGTTATACTGCGATAACAATCGACGCCTGTTCATGAAGGATATGAAGGACCTTGGAATTAACATAACGCAGTTATGACTATCCTACGGGGATATCTGTGGGACACTAAAACTTTATTAGTTGCTATAACAATTGATGTTCAGTTAATGAAGCAGAAAATCCTACCATCTGCTGAACTGGTAGATCACAAGAGAGCAGAGGCTGTGAGATATCCGATTCTGTTCTCGTGCATGGCCATTCCCCCAATGTAACCCGTATGCTATGAGGGTATTTACATTATCCAGGTACTCAGTGTTCTCTCGTGCAATGCACACGCTTGGTTTACCCGCACTTGGATAATTTACCAAAAATAATTTGAAGATCCACACCTTGAGAGTTTTCATGTTTAATCAATGGTTCACAATATTTTCAATTCGTACAAACATTCTGAAAACATTAATACATTGAATGAATTTTTGTGCGTGGTCGTCCATGGCGGATGTCTCTTCGTTCGATATATTCTTGAATTCATTGGACACAAACGACCTTTTTACCTCCATTTTGGAGAGGTGGTTGTGTCAAACCTGATTATCTGAGGGATGATTTTACTTGGGAGAACCAAGCTGGCATAACACATGCATGTGTTCATAGAGCAAAAGTCTATCACAAAATGAGATTGACCCATTGCATGTTATCATCTACTGGTTATTCCTCACCATCACCTTAATTAAATGCATATACCTCCAAGGATGAGGCGTTGTCATTGATTTGCAAGGGTCATGCTTTATTCTCAAAGGGAGTTTGTAAGCACTTTTATGGCAAATTTCGATGCGTGGAGCAATACCTCGAAACGATTTGAAAAGGATTTAATGTGAACCTTTTAATTTAAGGTGTAAACAGGAACGGTGGACGCATATGTTTCAAAAGAAATATCAATATAAACAAGGTAGATACTGTGTTAATAGATTAGATATTCCTAATAAGATGAATTGGAAGAATAAAATTAACGCAATATTATAATTCTATGAGAAAACGAATTTCTTAGGCTCGTTGATTTGTCTTTTGGACATAGAATATTTGTGCTGAGATTTATGCGATTTTGTATACGAAAAGAAATCACTCCAAATGAAGGTAATGAACGCATATGTACTTTTTCGATATTTCAAAACAGTTATTCACTGGTAATACTTAGGAGAAAGTCCAGCATGTTTTCTGAATTCTATATCAACTGTCCTGGTTTTCCATCCATATTTGTCATAGGCTTAAGTTTCAACTTTTATTTGCAGGAAATGATCGTCCGGAGGAATGTACTATACTTATAGAGTGCTATAGTATGGTGCCACTAGTTTTCCGATCCGACACCAGGGGGCGCTGTTGCGAATAAGGAAATGGCCTATACGGCCATTAAATCGAAAAGATGAAACCCATATTTGGTACATGGACTATACTCACAAAATGCTACAATATGGTGCCATTAGCTTTGCGATTCGACACCAGGGGGTGCTGTTCAGAATAAGGAAATGGCCTATACGGCCATTAAATCGAAGAGTTGAGCCTCCATATTTAGTACATGGACTACCCTCAAAAAGTGCTACAACGTGGGGCCACTAGTTTTCCGATCCGAATAAGGAAATGAATAAGGAAATGGCCTATATGGTCAATAAATCGAAGAGTTGAGCGCCCATATTTGGTACATGGACTACACTCACAAAGTGCTACAACAGGGTGCCACTAGTTTTCCGAACCGACACCAGGGGCGCTGTGCTGAATAAGGAAATCAATAAGGAAATGGCCTATACGGCCATTAAATCGAAGAGTTGAGCACCAATATTTAGTACATGGACCATAATGATAGACTGCTACAACATAGAACCACTAGTTTTCCGATTCGATACCAGGGGGCGCTGTTCTGAATAAGGAAATGAATAAGGAAATGGCCTATACGGCCATTAAACCGAATAGTTGAGCCCCCATATTTGGTACATGGACTATACTCATAGAGTTCTACAATATGGTACCAGCGCCCCATGGTGTCGGATCGAGAAACTAGTGACACAATATTGTAGCAGTAGCAAATGTTCCAAATAAGTGGGCTCAACTCTTTGATTAATGGCCGTATACGCCATTTCCTTATTCATTTCCTTATTCAGAACAGCGTCCCTGATGTCGGATCGGGAAACTAGTGGCACCATTTTGTAGCACTCTGTGAGTATAGCATATGTATCAAATATGGGAGATTAACTCTGCGATTTAATGGCCGTATAGGCCATTTCCTTATTCATTTCCTTATTCAGAACAGCGGCCCCTTGGGTCGGATCGGAAAACTAGTAGTACCATATTGTAGCACTTTGTGCGTATAGCGGATGTGCCAAATATGTGGCGCAACTCTCTGATTTAATGGCCGTATAGGTCATTACCTTATTCATTTCCTGATTCAGAACAGTCCACCCTGGTGTCGGATCGGAAAACTATTTTCAAGATATTGTAGCACTTTCAGATTATAGTGCATGTACCAAATATGGAGGCTCAACTCTTTGATTTAATGGCCGTATAGTCCATTTCCTTATTCATTTCCTCATTCAGAACAGCGCCCCCTTGTGTCGGATCGAGAAACTAGTGGCACTGTTTTGTAGCACTCTATGAGTATAGTATATATCCCAAATATGGAGCCTCAACTCTTTGATTTAATGGCCGTATAGGCCATTTCCTTATTCATTTCCTTATTCAGAACAGCGCCCCCTGGTGTCGGATCGAGCCACTAGTGACACCATTTTATAGCACTCTATGAATATAGTACATGTACCAAATTTGGGGTCTCAACTCTTTGATTTAATGGCCGTATAGGCCATTCCCTTATTCATTTCCTTATGCAGAACAGCGCTCCCTGGTGCCAGATCGGGAAACTAGTGGCACCATTTTGTAGCACTCCACGAGTATAGTATATGTACCAAATATGGAGGCTCAACTCTTTGATTTGATGGCCGTATAGGCCATTTCCTTATTCATTTCCTTATTCAGAACAGCACCCCCTGGTGTCGGATCGTGAAACCACTGGGACTATTTTGTAGCACTCTATGAGTATAGTATAGGTACCAAATATGGGGGCTGAACTCCTTGATTTAATAACCGTATAGATCATTTCTGTATTCATTTCCTTATTCAGAACAGCGCCCCCTGGTGTCGGATGGGGAAACTACTGGGACCATTTTGTAGCACTCTGTGAGTATAGTATATGTACCAAATATGGAGGCTCAACTCTTTGGTTTAATGGCCGTATAGGCCATTTCTTTATTCATTTCCTTATTCAGAACAGCGCCCCTTGGTGTCGGATCGGGAAACTAGTGGCACCATTTTGTAGCACTCTATGAGTATAGTACATGTGCCAAATTTGGGGGCTCAACTCTTTGGTTTAATGGCCGTATAAGCCATTTCCTTATTCATTTCCTTATTCAGAACCAGCGCCCCCTGGTGTCGGATCGGGAAACTAGTGGCACCATTTTGTAGCACTCTATGAGTATAGCATATGTATCAAATATGGGAGCTTAACTCTGCGATTTAATGGCCGTATAGGCCATTTCCTTATTCATTTCCTTATTCAGAACAGCGCCCCCTTGGGTCGGATCGGAAAACTAGTTGTACCATATTGTAGCACTTTGTGCGTATAGCGGATGTGCCAAATATGTGGCTCAACTCTCTGATTTAATGGCCGTATAGGTCATTACCTTATTCATTTCCTGATTCAGAACAGTCCACCCTGGTTTCGGATCGGAAAACTATTTTCAAGATATTGTAGCACTTTCAGATTATAGTGCATGTACCAAATATGGAGGCTCAACTCTTTGATTTAATGGCCGTATAGTCCATTTCCTTATTCATTTCCTCATTCAGAACAGCGGCCCCTTGTGTCGGATCGAGAAACTAGTGGCACTGTTTTGTAGCACTCTATGAGTATAGTATATATCCCAAATATGGAGCCTCAACTCTTTGATTTAATGGCCGTATAGGCCATTTCCTTATTCATTTCCTTATTCAGAACAGCGCCCCCTGGTGTCGGATCGAGCAACTAGTCACACCATTTTGTAGCACTCTATGAATATAGTACATGTACCAAATTTGGGGTCTCAACTCTTTGATTTAATGGCCGTATAGGCCATTCCCTTATTCATTTCCTTATGCAGAACAGCGCCCCCCCTGGTGCCAGATCGGGAAACTAATGGCACCATTTTGTAGCACTCCACGAGTATAGTATATGTACCAAATATGGAGGCTCAACTCTTTGATTTAATGGCCGTTTAGGCCATTTCCTTATTCATTTCCTTATTCAGGACAGCGCCCCCTGGTGTCGGATCGTGAAACTACTGGGACTATTTTGTAGGACTCTATGAGTATAGTATAGGTGCCAAATATGGGGGCTCAACTCCTTGATTTAATAACCGTATAGATCATTTCCGTATTCATTTCCTTATTCAGAACAGCGCCCCCTGGTGTCGGATGGGGAAACTACTGGGACCATTTTGTAGCACTCTGTGAGTATAGTATATGTACCAAATATGGAGGCTCAACTCTTTGGTTTAATGGCCGTATAGGCCATTTCTTTATTCATTTCCTTATTCAGAACAGCGCCCCTTGGTGTCGGATCGGGAAACTAGTGGCACCATTTTGTAGCACTCTATGAGTATAGTATATGTACCAAAGTTGGATGCTCAACTCTTTGATTTAGACTGAATGTTTTAAAGAAGTCATTTCTCCCCGATACAATACGCAACTGAAACGAATTATACTTCAGCCTACGCAATGCAAATTCATACAAATCTTTCAAAACAATTTTAGAAGAGTTCCGAACTATTATACCATCGGGAAGCGATTAGTAAATATAATCCATACGAAACTAAGGCACAAATGCAGCGACCTGAACTCGGATTTACACCGGGCAAATCTGCTTGATCATTCACGCTGTCTATGCGGACATCCATCCGAAGATACCACTCACTTTTTCTTCTTCTGTCCTCGCTACGCGAACAGTCGTCGATCACTGACATCGAATATTTCATTTAATAGCAGCACTGAACATCTGTTGTGGGGAAACCCGTCACTTTCAATCCGTGAAAATGACAAACTCTGCAATGAAGTCCAAAATTTTATTGAATAGAGTGAGCGGTTTAATGTATAATAGAATGTGGGCAGTCTCCATATATCGGGGCTGTATTAGTTATTAGTTATTGTGGATTTTACAGCTGACACCACGGATACGTAGTCGTATACAGTATGATTTAACTGCTTCCAGTGAGATCTAACTACACCCATGCAACCCAAAAACTAAGAGTAAGAGAGAGAAAAAGAACCAAAAAAACAAACAAAAATATATATATATATATAAACATTGACATATTATGGACGATATTTATATTTTTCTGTAGTTCGTCCTGCGTTTTATCATTTGATTAGACGAAGTATTGAATATTGTTAAAACCACTCATACATAATGTCTACTCTGCCTCAAGCCTGTGCTCAATGATATCGATCTGTAAAACTTCATCTATATTTGTCAATTAATGATATAGGAAAAGGGGTATTTAAGTTGTTAAAACTTGTCCCCAAGTCCCGTTGTTCATGAGACAATAAAATAAGTTTAAACTAAACTTTGATTTAATGGCCGTATAGACCATTTCCTTATTCATTTCTTTATTCAGAACAGCGCCCCCTGGTGTCGGATCGATAAACTAGTGGCACTATTTTGTAGCACTCTATGAGTATAGTACATGTACCAAATTTGGATGCTCAACTCTTTGATTTAATGGCCGTATAGACCATTTCCTTATTTATCTCCTTATTCAGAACAGCGCCCCCTGGTGTCGGATGGGGAAACTACTGGGACCATTTTGTAGCACTCTATGAGTATAGTATATGTACCAAATATGGAGGCTCAACTCTTTGATTTAATGGCCGTATAGGCCATTTCCTTATTCATTTCCTTATTCAGAACAGCGCCCCCTGGTGTCCGATCGAGAAACTAGTGGCACTGTTTTGTAGCACTCTATGTGTATAGTACATGTACCAACTTTGGGGACTCAACTCTTTGGTTTAACGGCCGTATAGGCCATTTCCTTATTCATTTCCTTATTCAGAACAGCGTCCCTGGTGTCGGATCGGGAAACTAGTGGCACCATTTTGTAGCACTCTATGAGTATAGCATATGTATCAAATATGGGAGCTTAACTCTGCGATTTAATGGCCGTATAGGCCATTTCCTTATTCATTTCCTTATTCAGAACAGCGCCCCCTTGGGTCGGATCGGAAAACTAGTAGTACCATATTGTAGCACTTTGTGCGTATAGCGGATGTGCCAAATATGTGGCTCAACTCTCTGATTTAATGGCCGTATAGGTCATTACCTTATTCATTTCCTGATTCAGAACAGTCCACCCTGGTGTCTGATCGGAAAACTATTTTCAAGATATTGTAGCACTTTCAGATTATAGTGCATGTACCAAATATGGAGGCTCAACTCTTTGATTTAATGGCCGTATAGTCCATTTCCTTATTCATTTCCTCATTCAGAACAGCGCCCCCTTGTGTCGGATCGAGAAACTAGTGGCACTGTTTTGTAGCACTCTATGAGTATAGTATATATCCCAAATATGGAGCCTCAACTCTTTGATTTAATGGCCGTATAGGCCATTTCCTTATTCATTTCCTTATTCAGAACAGCGCCCCCTGGTGTCGGATCGAGCCACTAGTGACACCATTTTGTAGCACTCTATGAATATAGTACATGTACCAAATTTGGGGTCTCAACTCTTTGATTTAATGGCCGTATAGGCCATTCCCTTATTCATTTCCTTATGCAGAACAGCGCCCCCTGGTGCCAGATCGGGAAACTAGTGGCACCATTTTGTAGCACTCCACGAGTATAGTATATGTACCAAATATGGAGGCTCAACTCTTTGATTTAATGGCCGTATAGGCCATTTCCTTATTCATTTCCTTATTCAGAACAGCGTTCCCTGGTGTCGGATCGTGAAACTACTGGGACTATTTTGTAGCACTCTATGAGTATAGTATAGGTACCAAATATGGGGGCTGAACTCCTTGATTTAATAACCGTATAGATCATTTCCGTATTCATTTCCTTATTCAGAACAGCGCCCCCTGGTGTCGGATGGGGAAACTACTGGGACCATTTTGTAGCACTCTGTGAGTATAGTATATGTACCAAATATGGAGGCTCAACTCTTTGGTTTAATGGCCGTATAGGCCATTTCTTTATTCATTTCCTTATTCAGAACAGCGCCCCTTGGTGTCGGATCGAGGAAACTAGTGGCACCATTTTGTAGCACTCTATGAGTATAGTATATGTACCAAAGTTGGATGCTCAACTCTTTGATTTAGACTGAATGTTTTAAAGAAGTCATTTCTCCCCGATACAATACGCAACTGGAACGAATTAGACTTCAGCCTACGCAATGCAAAATCATACAAATCTTTCAAAACAATTTTAACCAATCGACAACGAGTTCCAAAATATTACATCATCGGGAAGCGATTAGTAAATATAATCCATACGAAACTAAGGCACAAATGCAGCGATCTGAACTCGAATTTACACCGGGCAAATCTGCTTGATCATTCACGCTGTCTATGCGGACATCCATCGGAAGATACCACTCACTTTTTCTTCTTCTGTCCTCGCTACGCGAACATTCGTCGATCACTGACATCGAATATTCCATTTAATAGCACCATTGAACATCTGTTGTGGGGAACCCCGTCACTTTCAATCCGTGAAAACGACAAACTATGCAATGAAGTCCAAAATTTTATTGAAAAGAGTGAGCGGTTCAATGTATAATAGAAGGTGGGCAGTCTCCATATATCGGGGCTTTATTAGTTATTAGTTATTGTGGATAACACCACGGATACGTAGTCGCATACAGTATGATTTAACTGCTTCCAGTGGGATCTAACTACACCCATGCCACCCAAAAACTAAGAGTAAGAGAGAGAAAAAGAAGAAAAAAAAATTATATATACATTGACATATTATGGACGATATTTATATTTTTCTGTAGTTCGTCCTGCGTTTTATCATTTGATTAGACGAAGTATTGAATATTGTTAAAACCACTCATACATAATGTCTACTCTGCCTCAAGCCTGTGCTCAATGATATCGATCTGTAAAACTTCATTTATATTTGTCAATTAATGATATAGGAAAAGGGGTATTTAAGTTGTTAAAACTTGTCCCCAAGTCCCGTTGTTCATGAGACAATAAAATAAGTTTAAACTAAACTTTGATTTAATGGCCGTATAGACCATTTCCTTATTCATTTCTTTATTCAGAACAGCGCCCCCTGGTGTCGGATCGGGAAACTAGTGGCACTATTTTGTAGCACTCTATGAGTATAGTACATGTACCAAATTTGGATGCTCAACCCTTTGATTTAATGGCCGTATAGACCATTTCCTTATTTATCTCCTTATTCAGAACAGCGCCCCTGGTGTCGGATGGGGAAACTACTGGGACCATTTTGTAGCACTCTATGCGTATAGTATATGTACCAAATATGGAGGCTCAACTCTTTGATTTATTGGCCGTATAGGCCATTCCCTTATTCATTTCCTTATTCAGAACAGCGCCCCCTGGTGTCCGATCGAGAAACTAGTGGCACTGTTTTGTAGCACTCTATGTGTATAGTACATGTACCTAATTTGGGGGCTCAACTCTTTGGTTTAACGGCCGTATAGGCCATTTCCTTATTCATTTCCTTATTCAGAACAGCGTCCCTGGTGTCGGATCGGGAAACTAGTGGCACCATTTTGTAGCACTCTACGAGTATAGTATATGTACCAAATATGGGAGCTCAACTCCTTGATTTAATGACCGTATAGACCATTTCCTTATTCATTTCCTTATTCAGAACAGCGCCCCCTGGTGTCCGATCGAGAAACTAGTGGCACTGTTTTGTAGCACTCTATGTGTATAGTACATGTACCAAATTTGGGGACTCAACTCTTTGGTTTAACGGCCGTATAGGCCATTTCCTTATTCATTTCCTTATTCAGAACAGCGTCCCTGGTGTCGGATCGGGAAACTAGCGGCACCATTTTGTAGCACTCTATGAGTATAGCATATGTATCAAATATGGGAGCTTAACTCTGCGATTTAATGGCCGTATAGGCCATTTCCTTATTCATTTCCTTATTCAGAACAGCGCCCCCTTGGGTCGGATCGGAAAACTAGTAGTACCATATTGTAGCACTTTGTGCGTATAGCGGATGTGCCAAATATGTGGCTCAACTCTCTGATTTAATGGCCGTATAGGTCATTACCTTATTCATTTCCTGATTCAGAACAGTCCACCCTGGTGTCTGATCGGAAAACTATTTTCAAGATATTGTAGCACTTTCAGATTATAGTGCATGTACCAAATATGGAGGCTCAACTCTTTGATTTAATGGCCGTATAGTCCATTTCCTTATTCATTTCCTCATTCAGAACAGCGCCCCCTTGTGTCGGATCGAGAAACTAGTGGCACTGTTTTGTAGCACTCTATGAGTATAGTATATATCCCAAATATGGAGCCTCAACTCTTTGATTTAATGGCCGTATAGGCCATTTCCTTATTCATTTCCTTATTCAGTACAGCGCCCCCTGGTGTCGGATCGAGCCACTAGTGACACCATTTTGTAGCACTCTATGAATATAGTACATGTACCAAATTTGGGGTCTCAACTCTTTGATTTAATGGCCGTATAGGCCATTCCCTTATTCATTTCCTTATGCAGAACAGCGCCCCCTGGTGCCAGATCGGGAAACTTGTGGCACCATTTTGTAGCACTCCACGAGTATAGTATATGTACCAAATATGGAGGCTCAACTCTTTGATTTAATGGCCGTATAGGCCATTTCCTTATTCATTTCCTTATTCAGAACAGCGCTCCCTGGTGTCGGATCGTGAAACTACTGGGACTATTTTGTAGCACTCTGTGAGTATAGTATAGGTACCAAATATGGGGGCTGAACTCCTTGATTTAATAACCGTATAGATCATTTCCGTATTCATTTCCTTATTCAGAACAGCGCCCCCTGGTGTCGGATGGGGAAACTACTGGGACCATTTTGTAGCACTCTGTGAGTATAGTATATGTACCAAATATGGAGGCTCAACTCTTTGGTTTAATGGCCGTATAGGCCATTTCTTTATTCATTTCCTTATTCAGAACAGCGCCCCTTGGTGTCGGATCGGGAAACTAGTGGCACCATTTTGTAGCACTCTATGAGTATAGTATATGTACCAAAGTTGGATGCTCAACTCTTTGATTTAGACTGAATGTTTTAAAGAAGTCATTTCTCCCCGATACAATACGCAACTGAAACGAATTATACTTCAGCCTACGCAATGCAAATTCATACAAATCTTTCAAAACAATTTTAACCAATCGACAAAGAGTTCCGAACTATTATACCATCGGGAAGCGATTAGTAAATATAATCCATACGAAACTAAGGCACAAATGCAGCGACCTGAACTCGGATTTACACCGGGCAAATCTGCTTGATCATTCACGCTGTCTATGCGGACATCCATCCGAAGATACCACTCACTTTTTCTTCTTCTGTCCTCGCTACGCGAACAGTCGTCGATCACTGACATCGAATATTTCATTTAATAGCAGCACTGAACATCTGTTGTGGGGAAACCCGTCACTTTCAATCCGTGAAAATGACAAACTCTGCAATGAAGTCCAAAATTTTATTGAAAAGAGTGAGCGGTTTAATGTATAATAGAATGTGGGCAGTCTCCATATATCGGGGCTGTATTAGTTATTAGTTATTGTGGATTTTACAGCTGACACCACGGATACGTAGTCGTATACAGTATGATTTAACTGCTTCCAGTGAGATCTAACTACACCCATGCAACCCAAAAACTAAGAGTAAGAGAGAGAAAAAGAACCAAAAAAACAAACAAAAATATATATATATATATATAAACATTGACATATTATGGACGATATTTATATTTTTCTGTAGTTCGTCCTGCGTTTTATCATTTGATTAGACGAAGTATTGAATATTGTTAAAACCACTCATACATAATGTCTACTCTGCCTCAAGCCTGTGCTCAATGATATCGATCTGTAAAACTTCATTTATATTTGTCAATTAATGATATAGGAAAAGGGGTATTTAAGTTGTTAAAACTTGTCCCCAAGTCCCGTTGTTCATGAGACAATAAAATAAGTTTAAACTAAACTTTGATTTAATGGCCGTATAGACCATTTCCTTATTCATTTCTTTATTCAGAACAGCGCCCCCTGGTGTCGGATCGGGAAACTAGTGGCACTATTTTGTAGCACTCTATGAGTATAGTACATGTACCAAATTTGGATGCTCAACCCTTTGATTTAATGGCCGTATAGACCATTTCCTTATTTATCTCCTTATTCAGAACAGCGCCCCTGGTGTCGGATGGGGAAACTACTGGGACCATTTTGTAGCACTCTATGCGTATAGTATATGTACCAAATATGGAGGCTCAACTCTTTGATTTAATGGCCGTACAGGCCATTCCCTTATTCATTTCCTTATTCAGAACAGCGCCCCCTGGTGTCCGATCGAGAAACTAGTGGCACTGTTTTGTAGCACTCTATGTGTATAGTACATGTACCAAATTTGGGGGCTCAACTCTTTGGTTTAACGGCCGTATAGGCCATTTCCTTATTCATTTCCTTATTCAGAACAGCGTCCCTGGTGTCGGATCGGGAAACTAGTGGCACCATTTTGTAGCACTCTACGAGTTTAGTATATGTACCAAATATGGGGGCTCAACTCCTTGATTTAATGACCGTATAGACCATTTCCTTATTCATTTCCTTATTCAGAACAGCGCCCCCTGGTGTCGGATCGGTAAACTAGTGGCACCATATTGTAACCCTCTACGTGTATAGTCTATCTACCAAAGATGAATTGTCTACTACGTGCCGTAATGGCACTATTAAACAATAATATATTATCCGCGAATTATTGACTGCTCCCCTGATTTGCTACTTGAATAGTGAACTGTGAACTGTGAACTGGGAACTGGGCGCCAACTTATAAGACGTCGAAAATTCTTATTTCTGACCAGCGAAACCCTCATCAGGGAGCCTACGCATTGACCGTTATGTTCAGATTTTTTACTTTTTCAGTATTTCACTGATGCTTTTACCCCGCCTATAGCATAATTGTGGCTGGCTGGTAAAGTTTACGGCATGTTTGTTTGTGATCCAGTATTTCTTCAAGATCCTTTTCAGCCATTTCGTGTATGGATTGAAAGTCGTTATGTAACGCATACGTCGTTTCAGTACAGACTTATTCTGTATGCCCTCGTTCCTCTTGAGGTATTTATTTCTGTGAGTAATTTCCGAGGTAGAGTATCCTGTCTTTTTAAGCTTTTGCTTGAAGTATTCTGACTAGTCTATGTAGTCTGCAGTATTATTGCAGTAACGTATATATATTTTCAATTCTCCCGCAATGTGCTGATTTACTGAGTAGGTATCAGCATGGAGTTATTTAACTACCATGCTCCATGGTATCAGTTAGCTTTGTTTAGCATTTCACATCAAGTATTGAGTCAGTCGAATATCTTTTCCCCTTGAAAACGGCAACGTCTAGATAATTCGCCTCGTTTTCAGATATTTCATACGTGAATTTCAATAGAGGATGTGCGTTATTAGCCATCTCAAAGAAACTCTCAGCTACGTCATTATTTGCCTGTAGTGGTATGAAGCCATCATCCCGAAAAGTTTGTATAATATAATCATTTCTTTGTGTGGGAATGTGGCAATTAGCTGATTGATATGCTTGTATATCGCTGTATAGCACAGTTCCAGGGAAGGGACTGCTCCCCGTGGTGCTCCGACAATATGTCTGAAGTGTTAGTCCTGAAACCTAAATCAATCGTGCTATTTCAAGCAACAGATCGATGGGAGGTTTTTGGATATTATAATCCATGTTTTCGTAGGTAGTCAGATCACTTCTGATTGCTTCTAGGATTTCATTGAATCCGAGGTTCGTGTATAACGAGGTAATGTCATACGTAATAAGCAACGTATCAGTTGGTGTTCGACGTTTTTCAATCTCATTGATGAATGCTGCGGTATTGGCTGACTAGGTTTCTCGTTCCCACACTATGGGGATAAGAAGAAATCCAGGTAGCGCCCTAGTTTTTCAGTAGGGGCCCCGCATTGAGGTAGATCAGGTTTTACAGGATCAAGTTTTTTAATTGCCTCTTCTACCTTATGTATTATTGGTAGGAGATATGGTGTAGGCTTCCTGGTCGAAACTTTCAGCAGAAAATTCAAAGTCTTCTGACTAAGAACTCCACTAACATTCAACCTAGCGACTGTCTGTAGTTCCGTACCATTTTCATGGTGTTTTCCATATTCATGGATTTTATTTCGGTATAATGTATAACATCGTACAGCTGTCTTTGCGCTTCCACTATGTAGTCCTTTATAAGAATTACGGTGGTATTGTTTTTATCAGCTCGTCCTTCTGTGCACAAGATTATATTCTTTGTGTTTGAGAAAGCAAGAAAAATGACGGCTGGTTTTAGCCTTCTTCTTTAGTTTCCGTCTAGCCATATTGTCTATGGGCAGTGAATATCTCTCCGTGGCTTTGTGCCGTGTAAAGAGATGGCAGGGCATTGGCAAATGTATCGGTTATATACCTATGCAGGTGTTCTCGGATTGGCGCTGAGTGGTCCACTCGTTGATGAATCTCATTGGATGTATTCTGGCGTTTCTATTGGTTAATTTTGGCGCTCACAAAGGGCTGCGTTGTTTGCTGCAATCCCCTCTTTTTGCTCAAGCTCGGGTCAGTTTACCCATGATTGTGGCACAGCCAATGTATAGACTGATTGAGACGGAGATAAATATGTTTTCTCGGTTTGACGAGCCTGTGTTAAAGGCGCAGCTGTCTGTTCAGTACAGTGTAGGCGAATGAGTATATATCGCACAAATCAAAATGTAATAAAATAAACATGTATAATGTGGTATTCAGACTGACACAGTACAATTAACTTGTATGTCAGACTCATACTGCATCAGCTGCATTGATTTCTTTCGTCTTTCTGTGCACAAGATTATATTCTTTGTGTTTGAGAAAACGAGAAACATGACGGCTGGTTTTAGCCGTCTCCAGTTTTCGTCTATCCATATTGTCTATGGGTAGTGAATATCTCTTCGTGGCTTTGTGCCGTGTAAGGAGATGATATTATATTGGCCCATTGTATGGTACAATAGCGAAATACCTGCTGGTAGTTTAGTACATGCAGATATACCGGAAATATGAAAATGGAGGCAAGTCAAACAGGACAGTAATATTAGTCTTCTGTTTTGACTGGAGGTATAGTTCACCACGGGCAATCATGGTCGGGTCTGGGTAATTCCACAGAAATTACTGCAAGGATCAAAGAAGACCAAAGGTCAACTTCAATACACGTGTTGAACCAGCGAGACACGAAGTCAAGTCATATAGTGGAGTCTGGGTTTTCACCAGTGTTATTGTAGGTGTGGCCCCCTAGGACCAGTATTTATTATACTATATAACAGGTACGCCTATGTACTCCGTTTATTTTTAGCACTCCTCCTCGCGCGTGCATTGATTCAAAACTGCATAATGAACCTTGTTACACAATTGAGGTGCCTCATAATAGTTCGCTAATTTGCCACGCTTTTAAGAGAGGAGAGCAACATATATGTAAAGTATATGGTAAATCGTTCTCGGAATCTGATGCCGCCTCGACCTCGACCTGCGGTCTCGATCGATACGGCGATCAGACTCCGAGAACTCGAGCTGATACAAAGTGCGAGAACAACACAGTGTCATGATAATATATATGTATTATCTGAACCATTATTTTACCATTGTTATATTTATTGTTATGTTGGTATATGATGAATAAATATCAATCAATCAATCAACAATAGGTCCCAAAAAGCCCAATGTCGATGCAGTAAATATTATTATGGGCTGGGGAAAGTACCAAAAGAGCATGAATACGCGGATGCTACACACCAACGATTATATTTATAAGGCAAATCTATCAAACAATAACCTCTGTATGAAAGCACTCTATTTAAGGCATATTCCATCGCCATTATAAAACAGAAAAAATGATAATGCAAACTTGGACCATAAAACGGATTCCTTTCATAAAAAGGGTACTTTTTGAACAATTATTTCAGCAAGAGAAAAAAATAGAAAACAAACAAACAACATTCTTCACATAAATGGGATGAGAATGGAGACTATAATATGGTGAGATAAAATGATGAGACGGTTCATTTCAATATCTCGATTTATATCCCGATTATCCGATCATTATTAATCCGGTATTTTACTATATTCCTCACTTAAGATCACCATGTTGTTAGAACTGCGTTATGGTCAAAACGCATGGGCCTGCGCACGTGAAGAATGTGCAAACACACACTTGTTAGAAGCCGTTAATGCGACCGTATAAATGCAAGGTGTATGTTTACATACATGTACATATACATGCATATGTTTATTCACTAATCTCTTTTATTTCCAAAGGCTGGGTGCGGCCAAAACTTGTAATGTGAATGTAGTTAACGTATATGTGTATGAATGTGTGTATAAGTAGTATAGTAAGCGTATTTCAGCTCACGTTTTCCAGGGAGGTAACTCT
>JAVTVY010000218.1:0-34013 GCA_036873755.1 Hanleya hanleyi
TTTTACTGAACAGATTCTGCACAATGTAGATGATGCTGAGCCGTCGATGGTGGCTGCCTTTGGTAAAGAGTTGGGTGACCCGCGCATCCGCCTCCGCCATGAGATCATCCAGAACCACCAAGGTGTCGGGTTCCAAATCGGCAAGGTTGGGTAGGCCTTCCACGAACGTGATGTGGGGCATTGCTGCATACACTTCCTGCCATTCTCGTAACACCACACGACTCGAGCAATAGGTGGGGTGATCATGCTGTCGGCGTGTTGAAGGAGCTTCCTGACGAAGTGCGTTTTGGCGGAACCTGTCGGTCCTGCGATGAGACACGTGAAGGGATGCTGCCAACGGGGGTCCATGGTTGAAGGTGTATCCATTGTCGTGGTAACCCGCTCTTGTAAATTTGGTACGAGTGAACTGGAGTGGTGGTGGGTACAACGTCGGTCGTCGTTGTCTGTTCACTGTCAGGGATGATGATGGGGATGGGTACAACGTGGGTCGTCGTTGTCGGTTCACTGTGAGGGATGAAATCCGGTGGGTCTTCAGACGTAGTGGGTGTACTTGGTGTAGGTGTGGAGCTCGTTGTGGCTTGTACACGGGGTGTGGTGGTGGTGACTGGGCTCGATACGACTGGTGCTCTCTGTAGACCGGTTTCACTGATGGCTGGTGTTCTCAGTTGGTTAAGTAACGTGCTGACATAGGCTATGTCGTAAAACACACCTCCGTACAACACACTCAGCAGGGTTAGCACTATCACCCCAAAGCCCACTTGCGCTTTGCGCGTTTTGGAAGACGCTGTGTTCAGAGACGGTTGCACCGTGTTCATGGTCGACCGTGGAATGAAGGATGACGGCAGTGGTGTCCGGCTTTATAGTCGTTTCACCTGGTTGGCAGCGACCCAGGAATTGAAGGAACTGGGCCAGCCTTGCCATTTGACGAAATGAAACAGTTTGCCACGTCGACGTTCCGTTTTCAAAATCTGCTCCACCGTGTAGTAGTCTTGCTGTGTTTTTACGAGAGGCTGTAATTCCGTCTGGTAAAACGTCCCTAGCAACGGTTCCCCTTGAAGATCTTCCAGTTCATAGACTCGCTGCTGTCGGGGTAGGCGCCGTTTAATCAGGAAGTGCTCATCGCTCCAGTTGGGCAAGTAACTTTTCTCGAACTTGCCCTTGACTTTACTGATCCGTACAGGGTCCCCGACCTTGTACACCGCCTTCGGTGCTCGTTGCTATGGCATGGGGTACAAGACACGGCGGACTTGGGCTTCATTGCGTTGGGTCACGGTAATGGGGGCTCTCTGTATACTCCGATGATACGCTCGATTGTAACCCCTTACAAGTTTCGGGAGAACATTGATATACCGCCTTGTATTCTTATAGGTGAAATATTTATACATGCGGCCTTTGAATGTCCTGTTGAACCTTTCCACAACGGAAGCCTTGGTCTCGTTGTATGTGTGAAAGAAGAAGACCTTCTGTTTCTTGAGAAAGGCTTGGAACGGTCTGTTGAGGAATTCCGTGCCTTCGTCGGTTTGCAAATACAAGGGTTTGCGCCCGGTCTTGAAGATGTCCTTGAACGCCGCTATGAGATTCGCCCCCGTTTTCGTCCGGAACACGCATACTTTGACAGGATATCGATGCACGTCAAGATATACCGATTCCCATCGTTGTCTTTGGCAAAGGCGCTCATATCGACCAAGTCTGCTTGCCATTGGGCATCTAGTCCTCCCACGATGACTCGGTTCCGCAGAAAATGGCGAGGGGCAGCTCGATGTAAGGTATGGGTGTCTTGGTTTTTAACCAATCTCGAACTTGTTCCCGTTGTATCCCCTGGGGCTTGGCCGCTCGATAGAGAGCCGACAATGCACTATAGGCCGCCGGGCTGTCGGGACTGTAGTATAAGTTATCGAACACCTTCTCACAGCGCTTCATGGTGACAAAATGATAATGGACCTGGTGAGTATGGTTTATTTATAACGAAGTCTGATGTTCGGGTTCTACCACCGTTGTATATATCCTAGGTTGACTGAGTCTAGCCGGATAATCAATTGCATCGTCGTCTGGTTCATGACTATACAGTTGTTCATTGGGTTCAGCCAGCGCGTCCTCAATAGCACGAGCCCACCCCAACTGGTCTGATGACCGCTCGTCCGGTGTAAAGAGCTGGTCCACAATAGGCACCACTTTCTCCAAGGCTGTCCACAGATCAGGGTCTAGGGTGAAGCTTTGCGTGGATCGTGGTAACGCCCCACACGGGCAAAGAAGGGTCCACGGTGTACGTAGTTGGCGTTCTCGAGGTGGATGAGGTTTCCGTCGAGCTCACCGCTCAACACCCGTTTAAATTTGGTCCAGCCATCACGGTGTAGGGTAACCGTAGTGGATGTGTACTCCGAACTCCACCCACAGGCATCCCGATCTTCCACGAGGGTGACTTTATCTTCATAGACGTGTAACCCCACCTGGAGTGTAAGGGGCAGGATGGCTCGTAGGACGGGTGACATGCTTGCCCCAATGACGATCGGTGAATGACACACACTGTGTCTGACCCTGGTATTTATAGTGTCAATACCACAGCGCCAGGATCAATAGGGCACAGACTAGTGTGAGGCCAACCAGCCGGCGCTGGTTCCGGCGTGAGCGCTCCTGGTCCATAGCCCGAGCATCAAGGATGGCTGTCATAGTCCAGTAGTGATGAGTGATGGCACGCCTCTCCATCGAGTGCACTCTGTGAAGGACCGCTTCTGTGAACTCGTTGAGAATCTGGCGTCGCCCCTCGTTGTCGTCACCATCTGCAAACATGGACCGGACCACTGCTCGGTAACCCGTGAATGAATTCACCACGGTGGCATGCTGTAAAATGCGAGTCGCATAGGGCTGGGTCTCCGTCATGGCTCTGCGACCGTAGATAGGCCAATGAATACACCCCACCCCTAAAAATCACCTCCTTTTATACGTTTTTCTACAATCCGCCATTTTGACCACCACCACCACACAGCCGCCATTTTGACCACCACCACCCCACAGCCGCCATTTTGACCACCACCACCACCACAGGCCGCCATTTTGACCACCCCACCCCACAGCCGCCATTTTGACCACCACCACCACCACAGGCCGCCATTTTGACCACCCCACCCCACAGCCGCCATTTTGACCACCCCACCCCACAGCCGCCATTTGACCACCCCACCCCACAGCCGCCATTTTGACCACCCCACCCCACAGCCGCCATTTTGACCACCCACCCCACAGCCGCCATTTTGACCACCCCACCCCACAGCCGCCATTTTGACCACCCCACCCCCCAGCCGCCATTTTGACCACCCCACCCCACAGCCGCCATTTTGACCACCCCACCCCACGCCGCCATTTTGACCACACTTGCACTCAGTGACCCCTGTGACGTCATAGTTACATCTGGGTGAACAGACAGGTCAATACATGTTCACAGGTCAAAACAGCGCCCCCTACCGGCCCCAAGAGTTACCTCCCCCGGCAAAATGCGACCTGTAATCACCTTATACTACTACTAATGTATGTCATTCAATTCATTGTCATAATACATGGATGTTCAAGTCTGGAGCACTTCGTTCACATTATAATTCGCGTGTATTCATTGACATTACAGTCTAGTCATCACAACCCGCATCTTTGGCATTGCTCGATAAAATAGAATCTGGCATCTTCGGCCATTTATTCGGTGAACTGTCTTAACGAATATAAATATTACACATGTCATAAGCCGTTTAAATAGTTAATTTATTTTACATACATGTATGTGTAAAAGTTTTCCACATAATGTCTAAAACTTTTCAACATATGTCTAAAACTTTTGCACATATGTCTAAAAATTGTTTTTCACACATGTGGAATTCTTTCGTACATATGTTCAAAACTTTTCAACATATGTGGAATGACCGATTAAATACCGAAACCGCTTGCCATAGTCACCTGTATTTATTTCAATCTACAGAACATGAGTCTTCATTAGACTGATTAGGCCGATACTTATACAGACAGGGAGAATGGCGGTAAATATAACCATGAACTAAAATCCCATGTGTCAACAATGTGATTGTACTGTCACCTGTGGACCTTTAGCAGCTGTTAAAAGGCTGAATTCCGATTAGTTCAAGGTCAAAGTTGGTAAATAACACAGATAACCTGGTGTTGTCACTTGTAAGTGATATCTAATTTAGAGACCAAATGAAATTCCTCCTTTGTTCGGCTTCTCCAATCTTCTGGATTACAAAAAAGGCCATGTATACTCCATACCAATTATACTACAGTGGGAATTACGAAGTTCGATCACAAAAACACCTTTTGTTTCGTGATATTTCATTTATTCCCCCCCCCCCCCGCTGCGCAAGGGATTGGGTGTAGTGTCGAAATTTGGGAGCCCCGTACCCTGGCCTCAGGCAAAGCGGAATCAAACTGACAATTTTATCTAAGCGAACGAGGGAGCAAATTGGCCGAGTTGGGCGAGAATCTCAGGGTGTATCCCAAATTTCATAGTCTAAACTATTAAAACAGCCAGCCTGAAAAATATGTTTGTATGTCTGTCACAGATAGCGTCCGTTGACACCTTGAAAGTGGTTTAGA
Source organism: Hanleya hanleyi (assembly GCA_036873755.1). Lineage (NCBI taxonomy): Eukaryota > Metazoa > Mollusca > Polyplacophora > Lepidopleurida > Hanleyidae > Hanleya > Hanleya hanleyi. The sequence goes on from JAVTVY010000218.1 coordinate 4,591, forward strand.
GCCACCAAACTTGGTACACATATACTACGAGACAATACCTACATGATGCACAGTTGCCTGGCCTGTAGGATATTGGATGGTCGGTGTCTACGTATAATTATTTCCAATGAATTATGAAAATTAATAAATATAAAAAAAAATTTAAATCGATTTTTTTTTAAAATATTTTTTCTAAGTGTATTTCTCTTTCATTTTTGGCTCAATTAAAGTCATTCTCTATAATGTCAAGCCGAGTTACTACAGTTTTTAATTATCTACCATACCCTGCCCTCTATGACATATAGAGCGACGATTGGTCGAAATTATCCGCAAAAGTCATCTCCCGCCCACTGGATTATCTGCCCCTGACTTTTGGGGATAATTTCGACCAATCGTCGCTGATAATATTGTATAGCCCGGTCCTTGAAATTATGACGGAAGTGTTTTTTGCCGGAGAGCTGGCTAAAAGTTTGAAAAGCCGTATTTTGGCTCGAAGAATGAATTTCTCTCCCCAAGGGAAGGTTTAGATATTCAAAGCGCATATATTCCGAAGGTTGGTCCACTTGAGAAGTAAAAAACGGATGGCATATGGAAAGGTAGGCTTTCGTTCTTTTTTGAGAATGTTTTGAAATGACCGTGTTGTGCGGTTCTATTCCCAACTTCTCTTTTATTCTATGTCATAGAGGGCAGGGTATGGTAGATAATTAAAAACTGTAGTAACTCGGCTTGACATTATAGGGAATGACTTTAATTGAGCCAAAGATGAAAGAGAAATACACTTAGAAAAAATATTTGAAAAAAAAAAATCGATTTAATTTTTTTTTTTATATTTATTAATTTTCATAATTCATTGGAAATAATTATACGTAGACATCGACCATCCAATATCCTACAGGCCAGGCAACTGTGACATGATGGTACCATATAAGCGTCAGATTCGACATTCAGTAGCTAGCCATCGTCTAAGTTATTTTCCCTAATTAGGTTTAGAGCCACCAGACTTGGTACATACTACGAGACAATGAGGTACGGCTTGTAGCGTTGGACACACCGGTTCTCGTCAGATCACTCGAAGTTAAGCAACGTTAATCTCGGTCAATACTTGGATGGGTGACCGGGAGCTGTACTGGCTGGGCTGGTCAGTGTCCAGGGTAATAGGAACTGTGAGCACTCTCGTGTTCTGGCACATGTAGGTACCGTCGTGATATGACTGAAACAAGGTTGAAAACGACGTTAAACCCTACTACTCACTCACTCGCCTACATGATGGTACCATGTAAGCGGCAGATTAGACATTCAGTAGCTAGCCATTGTCCATAAATGATTCCTGTTCTTCATGAATATCGTGTTTTTTCTATTAATACATCGCATAGCGGTACAGTGCACAATGTAAGATATGGCCTACATAGAAAAGCTCTTGATGGATATTTGGGCTACGTTACCAACTGCTGGCGAAGCCCTTTCGGGTGCTCTCTCACAGATGGCGTCCGTTGACACGCTTGCCAGTGGTTCAGAGCTAACGAACTTGGTACTCATGTACTACAGGAGAATACCTAAATGATAGTACCGTTATTTCCGCGATCTACCGCTAGGAGGTGAATACGTAACTGCCATCTGATTAACCAAGTATTTTGCTATATTTCTTGGATGGATTGAAGCTAGGATGTCCAAATTCATATTACATATACAACTGGTGATTGACCAGTGTGATAGAATACAGAATAAATGTCCGGTGGTTTGTCCAGGGCTTGAATGAAATAAAAAACAAACCTCTTGCTCTTTCATTCATTTATTTTCATATTTATTCATCATAAGTTCTCTAGTTCCACCAATTCTGAATCGAGTTCTTGTGGTTACAGGTGATTCTCAGTCGCAAAAAAAGATAGTCATCTTCTCTGGATTTTCACGGAACTACTAGTCTTGCCAGGGGAAGACGAAAAACAGAGTTAGGTGCAGGATTGGCTTTTTTTTAGATACTTTTCAAATTTCCTATGCTTTAACATGGTGCTATATAGCATACTTGGCAATATTGTGCAGATACTTTTGCTAAACTTCGCAGTGGGCAGAAAATTGGGTTACTTTAATAGCATCTATATTCAATATTTAGCACTTTTATAATCTGGTCTAATTAGAATATATTCGCATTAAAATATCTAACACCGTGTAGGAGAGAGAACAATATATTCAATATTAAGCACCTTTATAATATTATCTAATTAAAATAGATTCGCGCTTAAATATGTAGCTGACATCTGAGAACAGACAATATATTGAATATTTAGCACTTTGATAATATCATCTAATTAGATTCGCTGTTAAATATCTAGCTGGCGTCCGAGAAAGACAATATATTCAATATTTAGCACTTTTATAATATCATCTAATTAGAAAAGATTCACACTTAAATATGTAGCTGCATGGCGTCTTTAAAAAGAAAATATATTCAATATTTAACACTTTTATAATCTACACTAAATAGAAGAGATTCGCAGTTAAATATCCACAATAGCCTTTTCGGAGAAAGGACAATATATTCAATATTTAGCACTTTTATAATCTACTCTAATTAGAAGAGATTCGCATTAAAATATCTGCAACACCGTGTAGGAGAAAGGACAATATATTCAATATTTAGCACCTCTATAATATTATCTAATTAGAATAGATTCGCACTTAAATATGTAGCTGACGTCTGAGAAGAGACAATATATTGAATATTTAGCACTTTGATAATATCATCTAATTAGAAGAGATTCGCAGTTAAATATCTAGCTGGCGTCCGAGAGAGACAATATATTCAATATTTAGCACTTTTATAATATCATCTAATTAGAAAAGATTCGCACTAAAATATGTAGCTGCATGGCGTCTTTGAAAAGAGAATATATTCAATATTTAGCACTTTTATAATCTACACTAAATAGAAGAGATTCGCAGTTAAATATCCACAAGAGCCTTTTCGGAGAAAAGACAATATATTCAATATTTAGCACTTCTATAATCTACTCTAATTAGAAGAGATTCGCATTAAAATATCTGTAACACCGTGTCGGAGAAAGGACAATATATTCAATATTTAGCACCTTTATAATATCATCTAATTAGAATTTAATTTGATTGTGGCAATCAAGTACCAAAGGAAGATGTTGTTTTAGGCGTTTTGTTTCTTTCGAAATTACATTGAAAGGGGCCGATTGTCTCCGAAACACCTTCAGTCATTGGATGCATGCCAACATACAGTGTCGTTGAATGATTGGTGTGTTGTGCCAGTAAGTCTGAATACATGTCAGTTGTCTGCATCAGTGAGATTGCCTTTATATCGCCCGTTCTGTAGGCGTCCTAAAAAGCAGCACATGCGCGTTGTTTAACCAGGAAGAACGATAGAATAATCTGTTATTGTCCGAGTGGAGTTGCACAGACCACAAATGAAAATGTACTTGCGACTGTCTTAAAAATCATTGTATACCAGCGCATGCGCGTTGTTTAACCAGGAAGAAAGATAGAATAATCCCTGTTATTGTCAGAAGAGTCGCACAGACCAACAAAGAAGGTGTACTTGGGACTGCCTTAAACATCCTTATTCACCAGCCCATGCAAGTTTGAAAATAGCATTTGTGCTAATTACACAATATATTTTCTTGGCATTCGTACAATTTGGAGCTGCGATTTAGAAGAAATATTCAATATTTAGCATTTGTGCTAATTATACAATATATTTTCTTTCGGAAGGGGCAGTCCGACAATTTGCGTATGCGATTTAGTAAATATTGAATATTTCTTCTGGTTGCAATTTAGAAAAAAATATTCAATATTTAGCATTTGTGCTAATTATACAATATATTTTCTTTGGGAACAGGCAAGTCAAAGTGCTAACTAGCAGTCATCCTAGAAATTATCTTCAAAGTAGCACACCCCTTTCTAAATATCACTGATTTTAGAAATTATTTGCGAAGTAGCAGATCTGCTAAATAGCATGCGAGACAATAATAACCATTTCTGCACCTTAATGGAGTTAGGTGCAGGATTGGCTTTTTTTTAGATACTTTTCAAATTACGATACATGATATATTTGTCCCATAGCCTGGGACAAAATAATCATTATTTGAGGTGAAAAGTAATAATTCCAGAGTGCACGTAGTTTGTTCTGTCGAAAAAAAAAGGAATAAAGAACCCATGGCACATATCTGATTGATCCATCTTAAGACTGCTGTAAATAATACCACCGTGTTCATTTACTATTCATCTTCATGTCGAATTTTCTATCGACAAATATTTGATAGCCTAATATTCTAATCGACGGTCTCAGTATTTTATTATCTTAACGGTGAAGAGGGGTTAAGTGGAAAATACGTTCAATGGGCGTTCGATGGGGAGAGGGGGGTCAGCTAGCGGTCAGAGATGACCAAGGACAAAAACTGCACGTTCAGTGTAAACAAACGCGGTCTGTTTATTCAAAGGGTGGATTTATGCCCGAACATGCGTCTGGTCACCTACACATGCAAATAATTAAATGGAAAGCAGGTCTTAACATACTAATAATCTTTCCCCGACTGCGCTTTCGTTTACAGAAAACTTTTCTTCATTCTCATCAGTTCATCAGTAAAATGACCTTTAACCGAACCCTTTAATTAGTTTCTTATAATATGGAAACGATCGATACACACTTAATCAGAGAATGAATACAAAATGTATGAAAATGATATAATACAACAAAACATCCCAATCTCACCAAGTTACATGCAAGACATGTTGGCCTATGTATCGGACTATTAACGCTGAATTGGGTAATGAACACCAATCTGCCCACAGCTTCTAGTAGATATTGGCGATATACTTGGTGTCAAACTACATGCACCTCCCCCGCCAGACCAGAATGAACAACAAGTGAACTTGACCCAGCCTTACTCTATAGGTCAGAGCATGGAGTCTCCATGGTCAGAGTAACATTGTGGGATAAAGGCCAGCGCTCTGTCAAGAGACGCGTTCTTCGCTGTGAGCATACTGTTGTACCCCAATAGATTTTCAGACCACCGTGCCACTGCAACAAAGGGGTACTCACGATAAAAGCTTGATTTTGCTCCCCTCCCCCACACTTTCGAGTTATGAAACTATGTTGTACGGTGTCCCATAAGGTTCGACATTGGATTGGTGCTTTTTCTGACTTTTCCATGTTTAATCTCGACTTTTAGTCCAACATGCAGACCCTACGTGATATTTTACAAACTGATATACCGTTATGTTCAATAGATATCAGTTTATAAAATACCACGTAGGAGGCTGCATGTCGGACTATTATCTGAATCTTTTTGCTATGTATAGTGGACCAGATAACCGAAAAATAAAACCCCTTGTTCCAGCACAATGTTTGATTTGTCATATCAAAATCTTATTTGTTGAATAATTATCTCATCCACCGATACAGAGGACATTCAATATTAAACCATCATCCATAAATGGAGTGAGGAGATTCAGCGCGTCAATAATCCTGACTGGCAAGTAGAATTATTCTGCATTGGAGATGATTTACTGACAAATTTTCGAAAAAATCAGTATCGTTCTTCATCCAACTGGATCTCCATCGTTTTCTGGTGTAGTCTAACGTAGTTCCATCCAAGCTTACATTGTGGAGATACATTTAACACCAATGAATGGAGATCTAAGTGACGTTCAAACGTCCCTCAGTCAAGACCGAGTTAAGCGAAATCAGACTCCAGCTATATAACCAAATATCAGGAACGCCACAGTCGTATGCCTGGCTATGACTGTGCTATATTTATCCCCAAATGTGATAAACTGTGAATTAAAATGGACGAACCAATTGTTTTGCAAGTGTTTAATGAGTGAAGTCGGCACTTTCACTACCTAGTAAATTCTACTAGGCGAAATGCGGTTCATCTGCCATTTGCGTACACTTCGCCGTCCATAAGATGGCTTGCGCACCTTTGCGAATCGTGTGTCTCCATTATCGCGGAGCGATATCCGGTACATTACCGTATTCTGTTCGGCCTTCATCCGGCGGAGAACAGACTCGAGAAATCTGATAAATTACAGGTTTTCATACCAGTTCGGAAACACAAAATACTGGACTTACAAAATATATAGGTATGAATAACTTTCGCATCATCCAAGAGGTCTGGTAGATCTGCAAAACAAGTAGGACATCACATGACTCGAAAATGGCGGGTTACGTTGGGGTTCATTTGCGTACACTTCGCCATCCATAAGATGGCTTGCGAATCGTGTGTCTCCATTATCGCGGAGCGATATCCGGTACTTTACCGGATTCTGTTCGGCCTTCATCCGGCGGAGAACAGACTGGAGAAATGGTTCATACTCCATGTAAGAAACACGAGACAAAGCATACAATAGCCAAGTCTGGGTACAACAATGTCTAGACTTGAGCCTTTTCAGCTGCACAAAGATTCAGACAATAGCCGCCTACATGAAGTATCTACCGGAGAAATCTGATAAATTACAGGTTTTTATACCACTTCGGAAACAGATATTGCCTGGGCTTACAAAAGATATAGGTATGAATAACCCCCGTATTACCCAAGAGGCGTTGTAGATCTCTAATTTTGAACAAGTAGGGCGGCACATGACTCGAAAATGGCGGGTTACGTTGAGGTGACGTCGGTAGACTTTAGCTGATTGGCTGACGAAGTCACGTGGTATTGATTTCAGGAAATTCCCTCTTGCAGTTGCCGAAAGTAGGCTGAGAATGGATACACACGATCCCAGGGTCAGTCTTACCGCGTAAAGATGACCCAAATGGTTACAGGTTGGTTGGGGTTACGTCGGTAGACTTTAGCTGATTGGCTGACGAAGTCACGTGGTATTGATTTCTGGAAATTCCCTCTAGCAGTTGCCGTAAGTAGGCTGAAAAATGGATGCACACGATCCCAGGCTCATTCTTAACGCGTATAGATGACCCAGATGGTTGCAGGTTGGTTCATCTGTATGGAATACTAGTACTACTACACAGAAAGCTCATTCTGCCAAAATTTTAGTTGTCTCTCCTGTCTCAAGGATAGCCCTGGAACCAGTCATGTTAATAAGTCATAGTGCGTCTACTATAGGCGGACCCGAGGTGGAACCCCCAAGCGAGAACGAGGGTTAGAGACACCGGAGTTTCACCACAGGAGACGCCTGTACCCAGTCATGTGCACTGTTGTATAACTGCGCATGCGTAACCGGAAATGGAACTCTCTATTCAGTAAAACATGGGTTAAAAAGACGTCGGAGTTGTAGCAACCGATACCCCTGAATACAGTAATGTGCAAGAGGGTATTGTGGGTCGACTGCGTATTCGCAACCGAAAGTGCAGTACTTGGTTTCGCTATTAATTTCCAACAGATTCAGTCGTTTTATTTTTAGAACAATATGCTTATGTTTTGATATTAAGCACATACGCAAGTGTGGTGTCCTAGATTAAGACTAGATTTAGTTCTGAACTTGTATTCAGATTCCAGTTTGGCCTGATTACATGCATGTGATCGTGTAAATGATTTAAAGGTTATGTCGAGGTATTCTTTATCTGGACGTGCTAGCTTTTGACAATTAAGGACATCACAGCGTTGACAAGGTGAGTAATCCTCAGATAACCACGAGTCATTTTCATCCGTCTATCTACCCCTGGTATCAGATCTACATTATAATTATATATTCGGGCCCATGTTTGCGAACTGACTTCAAACAAATATGGTTTGTGCTGGAAGCAAGGCAATTTCTGAAATGTCTTTGATGGAGATCAGATAGGACATATAGGTTAAGCGACAATTATTGCATCCCTCGATGTCCGTTTCTAACAAATAGATCAGTTTTGACATTCTTTTTGGTGAGAGCTCTCCGGATAGGTATAAATTGCGTCAGTACCGTCCAGTGGTTCTAGAGTCCGTGAACATATTCGATATTCTTCTGAAGCTAATTTGTTTCAGGATCCCAGTATTGTTTGAATGAAATAAAGTGACCAGTCTTATGTTGTGCGCACAGGCCCGCAAAACAAGAGTTTTGGGGGGGGTGTGGGTGGTGGTATTAGGGTGAAGTGTCGAACTATGGGGTCTCTATATATAACCCCATGCTGTGGATTTATATAAAGCATGGGGCTATATATACAGACCCCATATTTCGACACTTCACCCTAATACCACCGCTCACACCCCCCAAAACTCTTGTTTTGCGGGCCTGTGGTTGTGCCTGAGGCTTTACACCAAGTGACCATTTTGCCAACTCAAACGGATCAATAAGAGAACTACTCCTAGACTGTCAGAAGGGTATGGTCTCGCTGCATGACGCAACGACGTGACCGACTCTATTTTATATGGTCAAATGCCCCACCTGACCATCTATATCCCAATCGTGGCCGCTCTGATCACATTTGTCATGGTCTAGTGACGTGTTTGACAATACAAACTATGGTCGGCCTGCCCCGACCTCACCTCTGTATCATAAAATGTGCATATGCGCTAACCCAGTCAAATCGAATATCGATAGAGATAAAATGATCTGTGAAGGTACGTGTGAATGTAAAATGCTTGTTCAGAAAGACCATATTCTTCCAACAGTTTGTGGTGTGGACATGCACATCACAACTCGTTCACCCTTCGGTCAAGCTTGACCACCACATGAGTCGAACTTGACCCCTGGGTCAAACTGGGTCGAACCGGACTACCGTCCGTGTCAAGTGTAAGTGCAAGTTAGAAGCCTCGTTTTCGGAGAAATGCATGGTTGACCCTCAACCTGTAACCATCTGGGTCATCTATACGCCGTAAGACTGACCCTGGGATCATGTGTATCCATTTTCAGCCTACTTTCGGCAAATGTAAGAGGGAATTTCCAGAAATCAGTACCACGTGACTTCGTCAGCCAATCAGCTAAAGTCTACCAACGTAACCCCAGCGTAACCCGCCATTTTCGAGTCATGTGATGTCCTACTTTTTCAAAATTACAGATCTACCACACATCTTGAATGATACCAAAGTTATTCATACCTATATATTTTGTAAGCCCAGGCAATATCTGTTTCCGAAGTGGTATGAACACCTGTAATTTATCAGATTTCTCGAGTCTGTTCTCCGCCGGATGAAGGCCGAACAGAATACGGCAAAATGTACGCAAATGGATTGACCCTGATAAAATCCGCTGCAATTTGTAGCAAACATCTCTGACTTAGGCTGCAATATACGTAATTTAAATGTGCTGCGAAAATGTTTGAATGTAAAGAGGATAGTCTTTAGCATCGCCGAAGTACCCGCTCACCGAAAACCCTTGGACGACGTAGACACTTTACACAACAGCCGACGATAGGCTGACAATATTCCGCTCGACAAACAAACCAATTTCCTTCAATTACGTATTTCATGGAAAGGCTTCGTGACATTTCCAACCGCGTCAACATGGAAAACTTAGTAAATATTTGCCCATTAAATGTGAATCAACTCTTCGCGTCACATTATAGCCCGCCATGATACAAGTACGTATTGATTGTGATAGTCAAAACAGCGGCCATTCTGACCTCGATTCTGTTCATGAACCGTACTACGTGCCTGAAAGCATGCAGTGTGCCGATACCGATAGAGGTGTATTTTCGATCCAGCTCGAAAGGAGCAGGGGAGATAATAATTGGACAAGTCTCACCATCATATACTCTTTCATCTCGCAAGTTTTGCCCGCTGGCCTTGTGCCATCTCCGCAAATATCAGACATTAATACGCTAAAAATATCCAAAGAGATTATATGGAAGGCAATGCCAGTTTTATGAAATTAGCCTGAGGTGATGTTGTTTTAGCAAATCTGGTCCTCAACAGTGAAAGCCAGAAAGCTGCCTTTCTTGGTAAATTCGTCACATAATAAACCCACGAACTGATGAAAATATACCAAAGAATATATTATTAATAGTAGCGCAGAATAGAAGTTGACAATTTCAACTCAATGAGTGAGTGAGTGAGTGAGTAGTAGGGTTTAACGTCCTTTTCAACCTTGTTTCAGTCATATCACGACGGTGCCTACATGTGCCAGAACACGAGAGTGCTCACAATTCCTATTACCCTGGACATTGATCAGCCCAGCCAGTACAGTTGGATCGCGATGGGTCAAATGGGTTGATGATTTACGAGCCATAGATAAACTGCATGAATCTCTTGATGATGGTGACTACATTCTTCCAAAATTCGTGTTTCGGAATCCGTCTGTTCTTTGTGAAGAAATAAATGAAGTACATGTGCATATCTATTCTTAGTTAATTTCTTCTACACCATATTTCTATAGTTGTACTCTCATATTAATAGCAAATGTTCTCCTGTGTCAACCTGTCTGTCCCGTCCACGTTCTGCCCATACAAGGGAATTTTCCAGGGGAATCCCCATGAAACTCCCACCTCAAATGCCCTCTTTCGTTACTACTGCGCATGCGTAGCATGTCGTGACTTTCAATAAAATCCAACCCAGTCGTTGTTTACATGCCGAGAGCTACAAGATGACACCCCACGCGGTCCATTTGGACCACAGATGGTCCCTCGATTGCCCAAACTCCCACCGCACATGCCCTCTTTCTATATAACTGCAAGACTGCGCGTGCGCAGAATGATGAAATCGGACAAAATCACGACACCAGTCGGACGCTGCTCCACGAGTGCTTCACTTTGACATCCTACACCGCCCACTCGGACCACGGATGGTCTATCTCGACCTGAAAACGTCCATTCAATTGCCCTTTCTCCACTGTTCCCTGTCTGCGTATGAGCAGGGGGACGACATTTCCACTCTACCGGCCGAGTGCGTCACTATGACACCTCACACGGCCCATTGGGACCACGGATGATTCACCTATATCTCAAAACGTCCATTCAAATGTACTTTTTCCACTGCGCATGCGCAGATGGACGGCATTTCCATGACACACTAGTTCAGTTGGACTCTACCCCACGAGTGCTTCACTATGACACCGCACACGACTCATACGGACGAGGGATGGCCCATCTCGACCCCAAAACGTCCACCCAAGTGAACTTTTTTCAATATTCCCTGTCTGCGCATGCTTATATGGACGACATTTCCATTCTACACCAGTGCAGTCGGAAGCTCCCCTATGACAGGCCGTTCGCGCCATAAATCCCTCTTTTAAACGTTCAAACTTTTTAAACGTTTAGAAATTGTGAACGTTTAAAAAGTTTAAACGTTTAAACTTGCACCAACCAATCAGATGTCATGAACTGACATTTGGAAGACGTTTCCTGTCAAAAAGCAAACGTTTCCTGTTGTAACATCCAATACTTTAGACGTTTCCCTGTCAAAAGGCAAACGTTTCCGGAGTAATATTTGAGACTTTTAAACGTTTCCGGTTTAAAGGAAAGCGTTTCCGGTTATGATCGTCCAATCAATTTTTTTTATTTGTGCCGCGTATATTCAAACCTCAACATCAAAACGTGTGAATGTCTTCTGGCAAAACGTTTCCGGTATGTAGTCTATTTTTACCAATCAAAATAACCCTTGCAAATATTCGCGCATATATACTAAAGTTGTTAACTTAAGATTTAACAACTGGCATCTTTTGCATCTTACCTTTCAAAAGAATCTGAAGAATCTTCCGACTGACTGATGGCGCTTTCGTATCGGATTCTGATCGACTGCAGCCGACTCGATCTGTTGCTAATGGGCATGATGGCAAAGTTGCAATCGGCCCGCCGTCCGCCATCATGTCCCGCACAAATTGTCCCGGCGCCAAAGAGACTGTAAGGACGGTTTTGATTGGTTGAAATAGACTACATACCGGAAACGTTTTCTCTTACATCAGAAACGTTTAAAAGTTTTGAATATTACTACCGGAAACGTTTGCTTTTGACAGGAAACGTCTGCAGTAAGAAAGAAGTATTATTTAGAAAGAAAGTAGTCAAATTTGATTGGACGATCACAACCGGAAACGTTATCCTTTTAATCTGAAACGTTTAAAAGTCTCGAATATTACTACCGGAAACCGGAAAAGTATTGGGTGTTACAACAGGAAACGTTTGCTTTTTGACAGAAAACGTCTTCTAAATGTCAATTCATGACATGTGATTGGTTGGTGCAAGTTTAAACGTTTAAACTTTTAAAACTTTTTAAACGTTTACAATTTCTAAACGTTTGAAAGGTTTAAACGTTTAAAAGAGGGATTTATGGCGCGAACGGCCCTTCATACTCCCCCACGAATGCTTCACTATGACACCTTACACGACCCATTCGGACCAATATTGGTCGACCGAAACCCCCAAAAGTCCACTTCGATCTGCCTGCGTACTGCGCATGCGTAGTCATAACTTTTCAGCAAAACCAACCCATTGCCTCGATACCCCTCCCATCTTATTCTACAGCTTGAGACAGAAATAATAAGATGCCACACTCCATATCGTAAAGAACAAAGAGTGGGTGGGTCTTTACCATATAAGTATATATATATCCGCCCTCTAGTAGGTATATTAGGATATTTCCAACCGTTCCTATATACAACTACAGTCTTTCGATGAGGTCAATATGTGGTTTTGTGGACTTAAGAAAACAATATTCACCTCGGCCGAACCACATATTGACCGATATCAGAAGACTATAATCGTAATCTTATATGACACTGACATCTCCTTCTAGTTAAAATGGTGAAAGCAGTTGGAATATAATATATAATAGGCATTTTTGCGATTTCGTGCCTGCTGTCAGCCAAAGCGTAAACTGACGGCCAATCCAACGAGTATTTTCGTTGACTGAGAAGACGCACACGTCACGCCGAGTCAATTTCACATTTATGGACCCGCTTCGAAGTCAATATGGAAAATTAGCGACAGCCACGTGAAGGCGAATGGTCCAATGGAGAAAAAGTAACACGCACAGTCAAATAATAATATGTATTATGTCGTGACCGAGTGGATGCGGTTCTCGTCCGATCACCGAAGTCATGGACCGTTGATCCCGGTCAAGACTTGGATGGGTGGCGGAGTGGCTGGGCTGATCAGTGTCCAAGATGGATCAGTGAGTGAGTGAGTGAGTGAATACGGTTTAACGTCGCTTTCAACATTTTTTCAGCTATATCACGACGGGGAAGGGAAGGGAGGGGCGGGGGTATCTACTTGTAACAGAGCAGATCTAATGCTGCCATTTTATAGTGCTTTCCCACCGAAATATCATGCCGTACGCAGACATGACACCCCACTCAGTCACATTATACTGACACCGAGCGAACCTCTTAATGCTGAGCGTAAGCGAGGAAGCAACAAGTTCCATTTTTCAAGTCTTTGGTATGACCCGGCCTGGGATCGAACTCAGTACCTACCGCTTACGAGGCCGACGCTCTGTCATTAGCCACCGCAGTGCGGTCTGTGTCCAAGATTGAGATTTCCCTCGCTGCGTATGCATTGGCTATCTCCCGCTGCATGTATGACTATGCATGGGGATGCCCCTGAGGAATTCCCTTGTATTGATAGAACCTGGACGGGGCAAGATAGGAAATGACCGGACATTCCCGGAGATTCCCGAAGATGTAGACATGCTGGAGCCCCAATTCATCGTCCTCCAGGTTCACATCTCTACACAAGTTGGAGCCCCAAGTCATCTTCCTCCAGGTACACATGCTCTACACATGGAACCCAAGTTCTTCCTCCATGTACGTTGGGCCATCCTCCCCAGTTCTCTCAGTTCACATTTACAGCCTCACAAATGTCCATCCCGGACATTCCCGAAGATGATCGGACATTATATTCCCAGTGATGCATTACTACATTACATTAACATTGACGTGACTGGGAAGCCAATTGAATAGGGGACTCATCCGTGGAGGCTTATCCCTGGATGACACGACCACCACCGGAAGTAACCGCGGAGGAATATGACCCGCCGGAAGTGACCTTTGACCTTTGCCCCTGAAGTGATCTTTGCCCGGGATGTGACATCATCCAAACACAATTCCACCCCCCACTTACGGTATCGCAGAAATAATAAGAGATTTTCACTCCCTATACTACTCCCGGATGTGATCTTTGACCTCTACATGACTTTTGTCCCGGATGTGACGTCGTCGGATGTGACGTCATCACGCAGCCTCCTTTCCAGCCGCATTCCCCTCCATTGCAACAATCGAAGCAGATTTCCACTTTCTATACTACTCCCGGATGTAACCTTTGTCCTCCACTCAGCCTTTGCCCGGATGTGACGTCACCAGATTGTTCGTGACGACACAGCCTCATTCCCAGCCCCATTTCCCTCCACGGCAACAATCGGACCAGATTTCCACTTTCTATACTACTCCCGGATGTGACCTTTGAACTCTACATGACCTTTGCCCCGGATTTGACGCAGCCTGATTTCCCTCCAAGGCAACAATCGGACCAGATTTCCACTTTCTATACTACTAGCACTCCATTTTTAACTACACTTTATCTATGAGTAATTATTTCTCCTGTGCCAACACGATGGTGTTAGATTCAACAATGTAAAGTGTTGTATTGTTCCTAATATACAGCGCTATAATGTTGGATAAAACACTTTTTGTTCAACTATTTCTGAGGGTGTTACAAATAAATGCTTATATATTGTTGTCACTCCTCGGATATTTATAATGTTGTAAAAATGCACTTGTAAAAATGCATGCTTGTAAACATTGCACGAATTGGGCATATGGAAGAGAAAACTATTACCATTGTCGTTTTTGGAGGTAGAATGACATAGGTTGGCGTTATGGTCTAGCTCTTCAAACGTGTGTCTTTGCCGGGAGTTCCTAAACTAGTGTTTCTTTTTTAACGAACGTCATTTGATTGGACTACTAATAAACCATCGTGTCGGTACGTGAACACCAAATGATGGTGTCCGTACTTCCGCCTGTCTGCCTCGTTATCAGTCGTATTTTGTTAGGATCGTTATCGAAATGTCACTGTCGCTGACCGTGAACACAATCCAAAACTGTTAAGGCAAAATCGATTATCACACTCGGAAGAAAGAGAAGCTGCATCTTCACACACATAGACAGCCTTATATAGAGATACATGTAAATCTAGAAATACCAAGTATCAAGCATCTTTATTTTGTAAAGTCACCCGGAATACATAAAAACATACCCATGTTAAGAACATTGAGTTATTGACATTGGTTGTTACTGGCCTCAATCGACCATCATCCACTCACAGTTGCCTGGCCTTTGGATATAGGATGGTAGATGTCTACATACCCTGAACACAATCAAGAGAAAGCCATAGAGCTCAGGGTATGGTAGAAAATTAAAAACTTTAGTAACTTGGCTTGACATCAAAGGAAATGGCTTCATTTGAGTCAAAGAGGAACGAGAAAAACATTTATTAAAAATATAAAAAGAAACAATCGATTTAATTTTTATAATTTATTAAAAATATACGTAGACCTCTACTGTCCAATATCCTATAGACCAGGCAACTGTGCATCCGCTATACTCACAGAGGCGGACTCATTTATGGTGGGTGCCACTACATATTTATGACAAAATTATGCTATTGAAGGCAACATTCATATGCCTATACCAAAAATAAAACACATGTTATTTTATGGCAGGCCAAGTGTTGCAATATTCAATAATATATTTTTTCATTTAATTCAACATATATTCATTCAATTTTGATCAAATTTATATTCAATAATTACACATATATGCACAGATTTCATACATGTCCTGTTGGAATCTATATTTATATGCAATAACTTAAATTTTGTGCATTCGAAACCGTTTTTGTTCAGTTACATTTTTTTATTTGATTCGATAATTTTTGTTATGCGAATGTTTTTTTAATTTGTATTCGAAGCAGATGTAAACTATATGTGCAATAATTGCATTGTGGGTAATATCTAACCCGACGTATTTGGATATGTAACGAGGATTTTCATTGGCTATTGAGAAATCGACGGCGAAAATGGCTGTGACTGAACAGCCTTGTATATTCTAATGATCCGACCGTATATAACGATAGACCGGACTGACACTCAGAGAGATTACCTTGGATTCTGGAGAGATACGTGTGGCCTGACCCGATATACCTTTGCTAGGATGGAGTCTCGTACATGACTATGATTATACAGTAATGTACCGTATTGATATGTCTTAATACTACACGTATGTATTTTACTATGTCCAGGATATCGGTTTTGCTCGCGTTCGGAAAGTCTTCTCACAGCACATACGAAGTAGGCAAAGACCACTCGCTGCATTGGCGAGACTTAGCTCAGTCACGTCTCGTGCCATATATATAACACTCGGCAACTACAACATTGGCGCTGCGAGCAGGGTTGTTGTATGCGAAAATTATTGCCTGGGCGTGAACTGGGTTTCGTTGTAATTTTTATACGTTTAATGTATTTGCAAATTTTGAGCACCTCCGGTTTTGTCTCGAGAATTACATGGAGTCGCACTCGCAGTCGCAGCTAGCCACAGGCAGTCTCTCACTCTCTCTCTCGCAATGGCCCCAGGGAATTGTGACTTGAGGGTCTCTTTGGTCAGTTTCCCTACATTCAAGGCGTTTGTTTGTGATTTGACACTAAGAATGGAGACAAACATTATCAAAGACGACCTCGACAGCCAAATACGAGATTTATCCCTGTGGATGGAGGCAAACCGACTATCAAAGATGCTGTCATTTTCGCCGTCGATTTTCCAATAACCAATAAAAAGCCTCGTTACATATCCAAATAGGCGGGGTTAGGTATTACCCACAATGCAATTATTTCACATATATTTTACATCTGCTTCGAATACAAATAAAAAAAAACATCGCATAAAAAAAATGTAACTGAACGAAAAAGGTTTCCAGTACACAACTTTTAAGTTATTGCATATAAATATAGATTCCAACAGGACATGTATGAAATCTTTGCATTTATTTGTAATTATTGAATATAAATTTAATCAGAATTAAATGAATATATGTTGGATTGAAAGAAAAAATATATTATTGAACATTGCAACACTTGGCCTGCCATATTGTTCAACTATCAAAACGCCTTGGGTTCTTCAAAAATTTCTTGGTATATTTTCCAAGGTGTCGGGACATTTCGGCATGCGACATTTCGATAATTGACTTTTCGGGACGCGACATTTCGGCACAGAGTGATGGGTACGACATTCCGGCACGTGACATTTCAGTACCTTTATTTCACAGATCAAAATATGATAAAAATAAGATGTACACTTTTCTTTGCTAACTAACATATAGACATACCATATAGGGCTTCGGAGATGTAAATTTTATAGTGATTCTCCAGATGTCAAACTCAAAGGGAGTCAAAGTATAAGAAAAGACAAATGCATATGCTTGTTACTTGATCTACTTTAATTTTATTAAAACTACGAAAGGAACATGTTTTAAAGCCCATAATGTCATTATATATTCGTTACAGAAATTCTACAAATAAATGAAAAGTTTAACCTTACCCAGCATGATCTTATACATCTGTTAGTTTGACTGATGGGGGGAATTTGCTAAAATATCTACAATACATTTCTGTACATCATGTACATGTATCTCAAAACAAATAATTTTTGACACAATAGTCTGATTAAGCTAACTCCAGATGTGAAATAAAAGTTACCGCAATGTCGCGTACCGAAATGTCATACCTTCAACTTTGCTCTGAAATGTTGCTTACTGTCGCGTGCCGAAATTTCGCGGATTCATTTTCCAACGGTCTACTATTTGAGAGCCGTTGTTGATCGAAGTACCTGTGGGTGTCCAGTGTGTGAAAAGGAATAGGACCCAAACGTCGTGATATGACTGAAATAGTGTTGAAAGCGACGTTAAATCATATCACTCACTCACTCAAATTACACACAAGATGCCATAACCTTGGGCTGTTTTATATAGGTCATGTTCAAGTCGTACTGTCGATTTGTTTTGTTTTGCTTGTTTGTTTGTTTGTTTGTTTTTGTTTGTTTTGTTTTTTGCTTTTTGGGGTGGGCTGTTGGGATAATTCTGTTGGGAGAAATAGGCGTTTACACTCCGTTTAAAAGGAGAGTCCGGAAAAACTGACCATAATGTACAGACCTACGTGCATCTTTCAGAATGTAGGTCAACCCACGTGTGCCTTGCCAGTTGTAAAGCACGTGCATATCACAGCTTCTTGAACCAATGAAAATCGGCTCCTTGATTTAGACCCGCGTGCGATCATGACGTGCACAGCAAAGCCTTGTTTCAAACTAGCAAATATAGGTATCTTTTGTCGATAAACTCTGGCGCAAGTGTATATCTTGTGATTTAGGCGGATTACAATGTATCTCACGCCGTCGTGATAGAGTGAAAGCGGAGGAATCAGGTTTGATTTTGCAGGCTGCATGCTAGTTCGACAGGGAGAACTATTTCGAGCAATTATTGTACTGAACTTACTAGTCAGCATAACGATCAAACGGCAGTCTAAAAAAATAACAGTCCCCGCACGCGAATGTGGGTACTATTCCTCCAAATAGGGACTATTGTTTCACACCAAGCAGATGGGTTATATATGGTTATATAGTGCACGTGGTTGGTATTCTTATTTTGAATAACCATATTTTCTCCATTTTGAGATGTTAGGCTTACATGCAGAAATCCAAACGATCTTCTCACTTATCGCCCCAGTAATACGATATCACTGATTTCCATGCATTCTCCACTAGTAGACATCACACTTCCCCAGAGGCTTAACAGACTACTGCGAGACGGTACATTACATGTACGATTGTATGATGCTTTACCTGATGACTGTGGTTACTGGGCATCGCACGTCTCACCTTATAAAATGGGTTCGACGAAAAGCATTGTCGTCATATAGAATCAGGTTAGATTTACAAAAGTATGGGGGTGGGGCTCATGCGTGTATTTTGTTTATAATCTTCTTAGACCGAAGTTTTACCTAGATTCTTACTCACTGGATATGTGAAAAATTTCTTCATATCACTACAGATGCGACACTTTCTCTGCCCGCCTACGCGGGCACTTGCATCGCTAGTCAATTAAAATTCACAAGTAATCTTCCAATGGGAGAGCTATGTCTCAAGATTATTTTATAGACTTTCACCAAGGCAATTATTCTTCAAACTTTGCACATATACACAAAAGGTTTTCAAACATAACTTCATCAAAATAAGTTTATTAATCACTTCATCAACAGTAAGCAATTTATGCTCAAGGTTTTCAAAATATGCTTATTACATGACGTTTATTAAGCACCCGTTCGTCAAGAAGACATGTTTTAACATGGATTTATCGAGAATAGGTTTGTCAAGTCTACTATGAGCGTAGCAGGTTTAAGATGTTAAAGAGTCCCACGCCAGTGTATTAGGGACATAGTATAGAAATATATAGATATATACGAAGTAATTATTAAAACGATAACTATAACTCGTAATTACGAGATACTAAGTAATTATTTAATTAAACAATCGTTCTACAATGGGGACGGTAATTTAAACACAATGCTTTTTGCCAACTGAAACCTGGTTACATAAATGTGTAAATCGGCTATATTGATGAAAAGTATATGAACAGTGTGGAACAGAATTGAGACTATTTTATTATTGCGTTTTAAGTTGTATGTGGTCGATTAGTATACGGGCACTTTATGTAGATACGCTACAGCTAAATCGACCAAGTGAAGCATGGCGATGTGCACGTACGTATATGTGTTTCTGTTTATGCGTGTTTTCTCACCTGCAAACAAATGAAGTTTTCTCACCATACCTATGATGTCCTGATAACAGACAGGTAGGCAGACAGACAGCAAACACCTTATATAGTCGGCGTGAAATAATTCACAAATGTGTGTACATGTTATCGCACATGCCCATCGTTCACGTAAACATATGAGTTGAGATAGCTGGATCAGTCTCCATAATTAAGTGAGCAAATTAATTATCTTGGTCATACAGGACTTACACTTCAACCCACTGCATGCGTCACATTTCCACTCACAAAATGAGAGTTTCAAACAGTATTAGATAGGATAGAGTTCCAACCTGACTGACTTTACGACGTTGATTCGGCCCATTTCTTTGAAATACGTTTCAATATTGCTCTACACGTGGGAGCTCAAGTTTGTATCCTTGTTATATTTTATCATATATTTTGAGTGCCTAAATGGATGCCATAACAAATGCCTTAAGATTTCATTTATTAGAGATTTTATTCATTAGATTTTTATGTCCATCTTTTAGCTAATGTTTATTGCTTTAGCGATATCTAGAATAAAACTTTCGTATCGGGCTATAGTATTGAACGACCCATGCTTCCGTAGTTTTACTTAACAGTTATCTCGTGCTCACGACTTAACAATTATCTCGTGCTCACGACTTAACAATTATCTTGTGCTCACGAGTTAACAATTATCTGGTGCGCACGACTTACTAAAATAATAACTTGCGTGCCCCTTTTATGGCTCAGTAGAAGGCATTCGATACAGTGCAAAAATATGTCCCGCTTCATAAACGCATATTTCAGAGCTGTAAAGCTGAGATTGCTTTGAGCATTGCTTTCGATATGTACCGTTTAGTATACCATGCATCACTATATGGATAGATATCGTATACCAGTATGCAACATTTAAAGGCATGATATAGATGTCCGGTGTCGGTATTTGTGCAATTTCCTCTCTACGTTTTTTTCTGAGATTACACAATTGCTCCCAAGACTAATAGTGAGGTGGCTTAGGGCCATATTTTGGGGAGATCGTGACACGCTGGACCAAAGCACCAAATTTGGCACACTCATCACTTGAGGCATATAGAACAATATCAGAAGGGGTGCCCTTTGCTCTGGGCTGTGTGATGCCCTCTGGCCCCCAAAAGGGCATCTGAGGGGCAATATTGGTATTTAAAGAATAGTTAGCCTAGAAACAGCTTCGTTATTTTCATTATCCTTCAGGCTGGGAAGCTGAAACTTGCCACACTGTATCACAGGTTCATGCGCTACCGGAAAACGGCCATGATGACATCACAGTGACATCATATTCCCAAAATAAGTCATTTTGCGGACGATTTTTCGGACCGATTTCCCCCATTTTTTATTTGTGGAATTTTCTTCACTGAAACTGCCTGGTAAATTAGTAAATAATCATCTTATGTGAGATAAAATACTTTTGAGCACTTTTACGAAGAACAACACATTAATTTTGAAGGAATACGATGAAAACAGAACTTTCTGGTACACCATAATGTTATCCATTATGAATTTACTCATGAAGCTGTGCTCCGAGTTTTATGCAACAGGTTCAAAAATAACATCAGTATCATAAGCTATAACTGCTCTAAGTTACAGCCCTCGACGTTTCTTCGTTTTGGAGTATCAGGGAAAAGTTTTTTGAGAAGGGAGAGCCGGGTGGCTGAAACCACCTATACCAATTAGGTTTACATAATCGGATGTGGAAAAGGAAACCATCGCCCCTTATCCATGTAAAAATTGACAATTCAGCTTTTCATCTCGTAAAATGGGAAAAAGGATGGAAATGTCCAAGACTGGACAGTTTTTTAGGGTATTCTAGCATTTACCAGATTCATCCCATGTTGAGGCGTTTACTTCATCAGACGTCCTCGATGCTCATCCATTAACATCCGATGAGTTATTTGTTTGAGTTGATCTGTCATCACAGCTCACGAGCTAGCGTATCTAATTCCGCTTAAGGCGTTGCTAGGGGCCGTGGGGATACTTCATAGTATCCATAGTAACAGCTGCAATAAAAGCGCGGCTGAGATACTAAGGCTACGACCGAGAATCCACCGTATTCTCGGGTCTGCAGGTGAGGTGCTGAGGGAAGCTTTCCTGTCAAGTCATATGGTTGCTTTTTGGTCGCCAGACGTCAATTTTCCCCACTTCTTGCATATCGCTCCAATTTCAATCTTTCTACTTTTAAGTTCGAGAGAAGAATAGCTGAATTAACAAGTGTTACACGGGCCGGGGACTTGTGTTTAGTTCTATACGTCTCTGTTTGTATATTTGTGACCGCCGAAAAAAAGCCAAAATTATTGGACGAAATGGTACGAACCTTCATCTGAAGAGTGTTGGAGTCAGTGAGGGTGAAACTGAAAAGAACAATCCAAAAAAGGGCATCTTACGCCTGTTGGAGGCCGGGATTTTTTATTGGGAGGCCATCAAATTACGTCAGGATAGCTAACAGAGCTGTATGGCCAGAAAATTAAAGGGAGTCTAAAACCAAGAAGGATTCAAAAAAACATTCAACGCCCAATGGAGACCGAGAACATGCAACATACAAGTAAGGGTTAGTGAGTGAATAGAATTTAGCGTGGCTTTCAACAATATCTCAGCTATATCGCGACGAACCAACTAAGCACCACCCAGCCAAGTTGCGTTCCTGTTACTTCAAAGAAGAAATCTTTGAAGCAGCATGGAACCAGACACCCTCTATTCACCCTATGGAACACGAGGACAGCACAAAAGACACAGACAGGACGCTTACATAGTGCAATAAAGACAAGTGATATTACAGTGCTAGACATCACATTATCAAGTTCCTGTTGCTTCTCAGCAAAATGCTTTGAAGCAACAGGAACCTGTACCCACCCAATCACCCGCGCAACATACAAGTAACATGTTGTAGCACTTGTCTATATATTATCATTGAATGGACACAGCTTTGGTCGAATGTTCATGGAACTTTGTCAAGATAGCTGTGGGAATACCAAGTGTGAAAATAGAGGCCCGCAATATTGGGGTTTTTTCGGTCAAAAGCCTGTCAAACATTTTCAGGATAACTATAGGGATATCAGAGAGTGAATAGACACAGAAAAAGGATCGGAAATTGCATTTAACGCCCATTGAGGGACAGGAACATGAAATTAACATTAAAATAACACGTTGACTTCTATCCGTCGCTATTGACATGACCGAGAGTGCTTAGGACGATTTTAGGTTCAGAGGCAGATTGGGGGAGGGGTCTGAAACTACACCTTATTCCCACTGGGTGACAATACCATTATATTTACACATTTACATGTGCATGGTTCAGGACCCGTGCACTACTCCAATTATATGCCGGTTCTGCAGGCACACCCACTAGTAAAATGATACTGAATAGGGAGGATCCTGTGTTCAATTGTTATTGTTGGATTCACCTTCATTCCCCCCCCCCCCCCGCTCTTCCCAATAAAATTTTCTCTGATGCTCGGAAGTGTTGAGAGCTGGCACTTTGTGTCCATATAGCAAATCATATTAGGGTCATTTAATTCTCGGAGAAGAGCATCATGGGTAAATTCAAAATGGACGACAGTTCTGTTTTTGTCGTATTTTCTTCAAAATTGATGTATGTTGTCTACGTGAAAGTGCATAATAATATTTTATTTCATATCAGATGATTATTTACTGATTTACAAGGCAATTTGAGCGAAGAAAATGGCACAAATACAAAATTTGAAAAATTGAGCAGAAAAATCGTCAATAAAATGGCTTATTTTTATAATATGACGTCACTGTGACATCATCATAGAGGCCATCTTCAATTTTGTTACATTTTATTGTAGCGCTGGAACCAAAGATATAATGTGGCAAGTTTCAGCTTCCTAGTCTGAAGGATAACGAAAGTCATGAAACTATTGGGAAGCCAACTATTTTTTCAATGATAATATTTTCCCTTAGATGCCCTTTTGGGGGCCAGAGGGCGTCACACGGCCCAGAGCCGGCCCTTCTGATATTGTTCTGTATGCCTCAAGTGATGGATGTGCCAAGTTTGGTGCTTTGGTCCAGCGTGTCACGATAGTAGTAGGTAAACCGCAAATTCCTTATGATTGACCTACTTTTGTGGAGCATGTGTGGAGCTCTCGTCCAATCAGAAGCGAGTATTTCAAATCCGTCACAGAGCTCTCGTCCAATCAGAAGCGAGTATTTCAAATTGACCAGAAAGCTACCTCCAGCACAGGAGAGTTCCAATTTTTCCAGGTCAAAAATAGTTCCATGTATTCATCCACGGTGATGCGGTTTTGGTGGTGATGCGGTCGCGGGAAAAAGCTTCCGCGGAGAAAAAGTAGTCCCTAGATAAAATGGTCCGATGGGGTCGAGTGAGGTATCAAAGTGAAGCTTATGTGAAGGGGCATCTAATGGGTTGGGTATGGGGTTGAAATATCGGCCTTCTGCGCATGCGCGGTGGCCGAAGGGTATGAAAATAGCATTTTTGGAGCTAGGGGAGCCCCTAGTGGACCGATGGGGTCGAGTGAGGTATCAATGTGAAGCATTCATGAAGGGGCATCTAATGGACTGGGTGTGGGGTTGAAATATCGGCCTTCTGCGCATGCGCGGTGGCCGAAGAGTATGAAAATAGCCGTGTTGGAGCTAGGGGAGCCCCTAATGGTCCAATGGGGTCGAGTGAGGTATCAAAGTGAAGCCTAGGTGAAGGGGTATTTTATGGCTGGGTGGGTGCATGTAAAATTTTTCCTGAAAAAAAACGGAAAACGGACTTTATCGAAAAACCTGGGAAAATGCCTATATGGGGTATGGGGGGTATATAGGTCGCCGGGCTTAACGGGGGCTCGCCTATCAATAGAGTTATCTCCCCCTAGTTCCAGGGTGGGTGTATGTAAAAATTTTCCTGAAAAAATACGGAACACGGACTTTATTCTAAATTACGGGAAAATGCCTATATGGGGTATGGGGGGTATAGGACCATCCTGGGAAACCTACTACTCGACATTTGCGGTATAGGTTGTGGGGTCTCGTTTTCTTAGTCTCGTCAAGACAAACATGATAGGAAGTGTCCCGGAGCGAATCGGTGAAATTTTTGAAAAAAGTCACCGAGCCCCATATAGGCCCATACTGGGAGTATTAGGATCGATGTTTGTCCCCCTGGGAAACGTACCTCTATACATTTGCGGTAGGGTTGTGGGGTCTCTTTTTCTTAGTCTCGTCATGTAGAACACGATAGGAAGTGTTGCGGAGCGAATCGGTGAATTTTTTGAAAAAGTACGATATAGCCCCATATAGACATATATATATAAATATATATTCCCATACTGGGGTATAGGTTCAATGTTTATCCTACTGGGAAACCTACTTCTAGACATTTGCGGTAGGGTTGTGGGGTCTCGTTTTTCACGTCTCGACATTTAGAACATGATAGGAAGGGTCCCGGAGCGAAACGGTGAAATTTTTGGAAAAAGTCACCGCGGCCTGGGTAAGCCCATAGGCCTATAGTGCATGGCTATGGGTGTATAGGACCATACGGGGTGGACGTGTTGGGGTCTAGGTGAGTCCCTGGTGGTCCAATGGGGTCGAGTGAGGTCTTATTTTGAAGCTCTCGTGGAGGAGCACTTGACTACACTAATGGTTCGTCCGTGTTTAATGGTCTGCGCATACGCAGTCTGGCCGTAGTAGAGAAACCAGGCATTTTGGGGGGGTATGTGGGTGTGTGTTTGGGTTAGAGATGGGCTATTCACGGTTCGAATGGGTCGTGTGAGGTATCAATGTGAAGCTTGTGTGGGGTAGAGTCAGAATGGCGTGTTTCTAAACGCATGTCGCGTCAATATGCGCATGCGCAGTCTGGCCGTAGTAGAGAAATCAGGCATTTTGGGGGGTATGTGGGTGTGTGTTTGGGGTAGAGATGGACCCCTATGGGTCCGAATGGGTCGTGGAAGGTGTCAAAGTGAAGCTTGTGTGGGTTAGAGTCAGAATGGTGTGCTTTTGAATGCAAGTCGCGTTAATCTGCGCATGCGCAGTTGGTTGTAGTAAGTAAAGTGGCCATTTTGGGGAAGTGAAGGAAGGTATTTGGGATCGAGATGGGCTATTCAAGGTTCGAATGCGTCCTGGAAGGTGTCATCTTGTAGTTCTCGGGGTGTACATACCGATTTGAGGGATGTTCCCGTGATCTGTGACGTCATCGGTGACGCCATCGGTACGAGTAGTAGCGAAAGTGGCCATTTTGGGGGTGCGTGGGGGTGAGTTTGGGGTCGAGATGGGCTATTCACGGTTCGAATGCGTCCTGGAAGGTGTCATCTTGTAGTTCTCGGGGTGTACATTCCGATTTAAGGGATGTCCGCGTCATCTGTGACGTCATTGAGGACGTCATCAGTACGAGTAGTAGCGAAAGGGGACATTTTGTGGGTGCGTGGGGGTGAGTTTGGTGTAGAGAGGGACTATCCTTAGTCCGAATGCGTCGTGTGAGGTGTCATTTTGTAGCTCTCGAAGTGTACATTCCGAGTTGAGGCATGTCCGAAGCATCTGAGACGTCATTGTTGACGTCATCAGTAGGAGTAGTAGCGAAAGTGGACATTTTGGGGCAGTGAAGGAAGGTATTCGGAGTAGAGAGGAACCATTCTTGGTCCGAATGCGTCCTGGGAGGTGTCATGTTGTAGCTCTCGGGGTGTACATTCCGAGTTGAGGGATATCCACAGCATCTGTGACGTCATTGGTGACGTCATCAGTAGGAGTAGTAGCGAAAGTGAGCCTTTTGGGGTAGTGAAGGATGTTATTTGGTGTAGAGATGGACCATCTGCGGTGCGAATGCGTCATGGGAGGTGTCATCTTGTAGCAACGCCCACCAACACCATTCTTAATGCTTCAACGCCCTGGTGAAATAGCTCAGAAGTTCTGATATTCCATGGAATTGTCACTAATTCTTCGAAATGCAGTGACGCCCTCGACGCCCGTCGTTACGCTTTAACACTCTAACATAACACTATGATATAGACCGGAGAGAGATCAACAACAGCAACAACAACAAGGATGACACATGAGAGAACAACAACAACAAGAAGTTTTTTTTCATATAGTTTATTCTCCCCAATGCTACATCATACCCACGCTGGGGGAGCCGCGTTGGGTATATTTACAATTCAAGAAGATTCTTGTCCAATCAGAGGCCACCATTTGCATGTTTCATATTCGTTCCTGTCCGGTAGATGTATTCTTGTCCAATCAGAAGTCTCCATTTCAGAAAGTTCCATCTTCGGCCATGTTCGGTCTGAACCGTTTATTCTAATCACCGTCGGGCAGGCCAGGATACGGTTGAGGCAACATATCCTCAGATAGTTGTTTGCGCATTCTGAGAATCCATCAGTGCATGGGTGAATACTTTCATCCGATGGGGATGGTGGTCAGTTTAACCACGAAGAACGTAACATTGGTCACCCTCTCCACTATCCACTTGGTGTTGGGGCGTTGTTGTCGTACCCATTCCAAGGGATCCACGCTGTCCAGGTTCTCCAGCATCGTCTCTAGCGACGCACGATGGATAATGGTGAAAGGCTGGTCAAACACCCGGGTATTATTGCTGGGATAAAAGTAACGGAGCTGGTCTGTCTCTTTATGGCGAAGAATGTATCCAAAAGTGAGATTTAACTTGAAGGCTGTATCTTGGTCGTTGAAGATGACTTCCACGTAGCTACGTAGACGGATGTTTTCTTCCAACCGGAAATTATATAAGTCCAATATCGGGCGATGCCGATGAAAACAGTGTCGGATCATGTACCAATGGCGTCGATACATCTCACGCACTGGATGATCTTCGGGTAAGAGATCGCTGGGAACATCCACCGCATCTTCAAGAAAAGGTTCGATGTTGTCAGGCGTATGACTCGAAATCGTAACGGTGGGGTCCGGCTGGAAATCCAGGCTCTTCTGAACTGTGGGTACAGGCGGGCTCTCCGTCATCGCATCACCCGTGGCGTTCGTCTCCCCGGGCTTATCTTCACTGGGTCTGACCTTTTGTGGCTCCTCTTCAGTAGGAAGTTGTCGCCCAAATCGTAGAGACGGGACATGAATCAAACGCTGATGCCGTCTTAACTGACTGCGTCGTTTGAAGAGTTGACCACAATCCTTACATTGTTCCGTCGCGCCCTCGTGGACTGAGCGTTCGTGGCGCAGTAAAGCATCTTCTCGATTAAATGACCGTGCGCAGGTTATGCAAGTATGTCGTGCACCGTTGTGGGCGGAGGCCTCGTGGCGTCGTAAATTGTTTAGGCGAGTAAATGACTTCTGGCAAGTTGTGCAAGTGAACATCTTGGTGGTGGACAGAGTGTCTGATGAAACGGCAAGGCCGCTTCCCTTTTATAGCACGCTAGCTGTTGATCTATTTTTAGCACCCTCAGTTCAACTACCTACCGGATGTAGGCTGTTTCTAATCGTCATCGGGCAGGCCAGGATACCGTTGAGGAAACATATCCTCAGATAGTTGTTTGCGCATTCTGAGTATCTTTCAGTGCATGGGTGAATACTTCAGCCGATGGGGGTGGTGGGTCAGTTTAACCACGAAGAACGTAACATTGGTGACCCTCTCCACTATCCATTTGGTGTTGGGACGCTGTTTATAGGCCCATTCCAAGGGATCCACAGTGTCCAGTTGGGCCAGCATCGTCTCTAGCGACGCCCGATTGGTGATTGTGAAAGGATGGTCGTACACTGGGTTGATGGCACTGGAATAGAAATAGCACAATTCGCGCGTCATCTTATGGCATAAGATGTAGCCAAATGCTACATTTAATGTGAAGGACGTAGGTTGGTCATCGAAGATGGCTTCCACGTAGCTGCGTAGACGGGCGAGGTCGGTCAGTCGGAAATTGTACAAGTCCAATATAGGGTGATGACGGTGGAAGCAGTGTCGGATCATGGGCCAATGGCGTCGATATATCTCACTCACTGGATGATCTTCGGATAAGAGATCGCTGGGAACATCCACCGCATCTTCCAGAAAATGTTCGTTGTTGTCAGGCGTATGACTGAAAACAGTAATGCTAGGAACCGGCTGGATATCTAGGCTATTCTGAGCTGTGGGTATAGGCGGGCTCTCCGCGATCGCATCACCAGTGGCATTCTTCTCCCCGGGTTCATCTTCAGTGGATCTGTCCCTCCTGGGTGCCTCTTTAGTGGAAAGTTGTCCCTCATGCCATGGTGACGGACCATGAATCAAACGCTCATGCCGTTTTAACTGACTGGGCCGTCTGAAGAGTTGACCACATTCTTCGCATGGACGCTTGGGTGGCCCATGAATTGAACGTTCATGGCGCTGTAAATGATCTGGGCGCTGAAACGACAGTGTAGGCCTACATATCGTACAGCTATACCGGGCAGTTCCATCGTGCTTGGTAGCCTCATAGCGGCGCAAGTCGTGCCGGCGAGTGAACGATTTCGAGCACGTAGTACAAGTGAACATCTTGGTGGTTGAGAGAGTGTCTGATGAAACGGTCAGGCCGTTTCCTTTTTATAGCAAGCTAGCTGTTGATCTATTTTTAGCACCATCAGTTCAACTTGGACGTCAGCGACAAGAACCCGGATGTAGGCGCGGACGTCATTGACAAGAGCTCGGATGTACAAGAACCCGGATGTACCCGGATGTACCCGGATGTGAATGCGTCTGATGCGTGTGTGTGTGTGTGTGTGTGTGTGTGTGTGTATGCGTCTGTGTGTCTGTGTGCGTGTGTGCATGAGCCGAGTTCTAAGAGCCCCGGAGAGAGAACAACAACAACAACAAGGATGACACATGAGAGAGGACCAATACATATGG